>CAXKVX010003597.1:0-21437 GCA_964058865.1 Eleocharis quinqueflora | reverse complement strand
GCAAATGTCTATAAATATATTTTTCACTGCCACAAAAAAGATATCTATCAACGCTTAAAAATCACCTTATCTAACGGTTATGCAATCATTGTTGTATAAGAGCTAGATTGCTAAATCGTATAAAAGCTCGTTGACATATGAGTGTTGACGTAAAAAAAATAGTAATTTATTATTCGAGGTAAAGTAACAATTATTTATTAAATAATTGTTGTAGAGACTTAACCCAATAATAATTTAATAAATTTATTGTCGTACTTTTTCTTACAACTTACTTTAATTTATTGAGAAATGCTGGTGGCCTAAGAAACGCGTACATTTCTAGCTGTGCAGATTGTGCATTTAATTTCATTTAGACTATACAGTGCAGCATTGAATATTTCAACAATACAATTAAAAACCAATACAAAACATATGAACAATATAATTTATATCTATATCAAACAACATATCTAAAATAAAACAACGTATCATTTACACTCTGTTACCATTTTTTAATTAAAATACAAACAAAACAAAATAAGAAAATTAATGGAAGGCTCGCTCAGATTATACAAATGCATAAATAAAATTAATTTGTAATAAAAAAATGAAATAATAAAATATTCTTCTTCTTCTTCTCTTTGGAGTTTCAAAAGTTTGATTACTGAGAGAAGAAAGATATAGTAGAAATGAGATGCATAAACGAGAGAGACATACTATGAATATTTGAATAGAGGAGAAAAAAGATTGAGAAATTTGAAGCTTTAGATTGTATTCGAATGAATGGTATGATTGAGACAGGTAGCAGCGATCAATGTGAAATAAATGGTTCAATGTTATTGGTCTGTTTGAACAATCACGGATCGTGGATACTTATTTTTTGCAAAGGAAAATGAGAGAGAAAGGAGAGACTAGTTAGGAGTGGGCTAGGTTAAAAGATTCGTCAATGATTATTTAAAAGGGAAATTTTTCTCTATGTCACCAAAATTGAGAAAATCGTAGATTTGCAATCCAAAATAAACTTATGCCTTGTTTGCCACTCAAAAACACCACTTCCTATCTTATTTACCATTTTTTATTTTTTATTTTAAAGACATTTTTGCTCTGATCTTCTTCGATCACCTTTGTCCTTCTACTCCTTCACTCATTGGTCGCCTTTACCTCGTGGATCCTTGCGTCATATCCATTCTCCTTTTCTTTCCTCTCCTTCGTATCTTTCCCTCTAATACCTCATTCTATCCCTGCCTTCAATGGTTGTACTGCACACACCAGCCACAAGTTGATTCTTGCTTATGAGTTTGTCCCAAATGGAACTGATCCTTCCATGTCTCTTCTCCTCCGATCATTCCAACACCCCTCACGTTTCATTGATTTGGTTTGGCTCTGACAAGTGGGTTCCAAAGTTCATGTCTATTGCCGATTAGATTTCAAAATCCACCAAACTAATTGATTTCAAGCTCAATGAAGAATGTTCCTGAGGTCGTGATGCTCCAGTGAAGCTTCTTGGGCCATTAGATTGAGTTCTTGAGGCTTATAGCACCATTTTCAAATTGAGATCGTGATACTTCATCAAGGTATATCTCCATGTTCTTTGCTCCTATATAAAATCCGATGGCACATATGTGATCTCCATTCTCTCCTCTTTTCAGTGGTATCAAATTTGACCTCTAACTTGCTGGGTCAGAAGTGCTCGAATTTGGAGCATGGAGGTATCGAGTTGGGGAAGGGTTAATTGGAGGGAGGAGGAGGTAGGGCAAAATTGTCTTTAAAATAAAAATGATAGTAAATGAGGAAGCAAGTGATGTTTTTTTGTGGCAAATAAAAGAGGAGTTGATTTTGGATGACAAATTCACGATTTTTCCAGTTTTTTATGGCATAGAAAAAATTCGCCTATTAAAAATTAATGTTGACGTAGTTTCATCTACGCTGACGATTATTCTATACAACAATTGTCTTAGATATCAAAATTCTAGAAAAGAAAAAATAACAATTATTTTAAATAATTCTTATCGTAACCGCATCTATGTCAACGATTATTTAAAATTATCATTGCATTATCTTCAGTGATTTTTTTTGGCATTTCTACCAATACAGTTTGACAATTTCTTCAATAACCGTTGTTTTATGAGACTGCTAAACATTCGCTATGTGATGGTGTTTGTATTTTAATTTTCTTAATTTATTACAAAAACTTTTGTGAAAGATACAAATTTGTCGCTTTCAATAAGTCATCACTCGTTAATTTATCATACGAGTTGCACTAAATAATTTGCTAAAATCAAAGGACATATAGTAGTGTAATTCGGCTTTAGCATGGGATATGTCTCATCAAATGTGCAAATGATGTGATTGCATAATGTTCCTTTGTTTGCTATTAGGATTTTTTAGAAAAATTTATTGCAAAGGTAATGTTAGACGCCGGCCATGATTAGAACTGTTATTTGGACTCTAGCAAAAACATGATTCGCGTATAATTGGAGCAAATCTAACACAAGCAAAGCTTACATATATAATTCATATATAATTTGAACACTTTTGCACTTATACCCTCCAAATTTTAGAATTTGTTTTTGTGTACTTCAGACACACATCTGTGCTTTAAAAAAAGATGGTGATATACATACCACTCGCATCTCTTTTTTTTTTTAATTTCTTGTCCGTAAGCTTACAACACACACATCTACAAACAAATCAGAAAATAAATTTGAAAAATCTCTTCTAAAAGTAACCTCTAACGGAACTTGAATTCCATATCTTCTTCATAAAAATTTTGTGTCTCACCACTACACTAGATAAGATTTGACGCATCTCATATTCTCATTGTCCATCAACACCAAGTAGATCGCATCCCTCAATAAAAAAATTCCCTCAAAAAAACATAAGTAGATCGCATCACCACAGATTTTCTGAAAAAAAAGAATTAAAAAGTATCTAAAATCATTTTTTCTACTATATGAAGAGGACATGCACTTGGACTTTTGTGGGAAAAGTTATGGTGTATTTTTTTGTAGTACGTGGTATCTCGCCAGAGAAATTAATATATAACTTTCTTATATGTCTTGGTGAACGATTTTTTATTTTTAAAATTAAATATATTAAATATAGCTTGGGGGCAACAAGCTGTCAATCTGCACAAAAGGACATGAAATCAAAAGGTTTGAATAAAATCAATAAATGAAGTGCAGTCGGCACATGGCAGTACTTGTTTCATTGTCGTTTTGCTGCTCCTTGTTGCATTTAGTTAATTTTGTTAATAGTGCTTTTATGAAAGAAAATTCAACTATCATTATAATTTCTTAATTTACAAATAATACATATGATTATTTAACTATCAAACCAACAAAAAATAGTGTACATCTAATTTCTCAATAAAACAGTACCCATTTCATTTTAGTGCAAAATACAAGAAAATGATAAGATAAAGAAAATAAAACATAATTACTCTAAATAGCAAGTCTACAGCTAATTGCATTTTTCAGTTCAATGCTTATCTGGAAAAAGCTTTAGTATGTATGCTAATAGTTAACTTGCGTTTCATAATAAACCGAAACAAATTGGGTCCATGCTGAATGGATTATGACTTTAAGAATTAAGCAAATTAGCATTACACAAAAAATGGAATGAGATCTTCTACCGCGCAACATAAATATTGTGCGTGCTGCATAATAAATCTCAGTATTTGATTTGCATCGAGATTCGTGTAAGATAAACATTATAATTTCAAATATTTCTGAATCAAATCTGAACCGTTCGTAACTTACAACGCAAAAAATTTTGAGCATTGATTACTGTGCGCGGCAGAAAACCTGGTTCCCAGCAAAATGGTCGAAAAAATGAGATATTGTGGAGGAGGTCAAGGTTTAGGTGTACCTGGGGACATTGCATGTGATGGTAGGAAACAGCACTGAACTGTAACTGTGAAATATATATATAAACATGATAGAAAAAATCATAGAATAATAGATAGATAGAATAAAGGTAACAGTAAAGTGGCTGATAGCTGATTCGGTCGGATTTCTGGTCCCCTTGATAATCAGACCAATTCTGTGCAAAGCTACTGACAACTTGACAAGTGACAAATCGTCTGGTGATTTTTCTGAAGAGGTAGGTAGCGCTGTACCCCTATTGAGCTGTGTTGCAGAGATGCGAGTGCGGGTATGAGTATCGTATCGGATACAGTGTGAATGTGGTGATACATCAATTTTCAAAAATCTTAAAAACAAATGCGACTATATATAATAAATTTAAAATAAAAAAATGAATAATATTATAAACAAAAACATTTAAATCCAATCTCACCCGAGGAGCATCCAGCCGCACCCAGCCGCATCTAAGACCGCACCCAACCGGTCAAATCTATTAAAAAAATAGAGTGCGCCGCGTGATGCACCCGATACGCACAGGTGCCGCATCGGAGCCGCACCCGATACCGATTCTTCTGAGTATTAGAAGAACCGGAGTAACATAGGTGTTGAGTGAGCAATAGCATCAGTTAGTTTAGAACTTTAGAAAAGAAGATTGAGATAAGGAGGCCGATACCAAAAGAGACCGTGTTCAAAGAAAGTCGCTGATTGTATGTACTATTCTCTTCCTGAATAATGACTATATTTCATGAGTGCAATTATCTTATTCGATACGATACGAGTACGATAATATGTTTATTTTGAAAAAATAGATACAAATGAGGTTATATATATTAAATTTTAATTTAATATATTAAAATTGAAAAGTAATATATAAGTGAATATATATAACAAAAATTAGTTACACAAAAGAGGATATTGCAATGATAAAGTGTCTTCGTGGAAAATGACTTATTTTAGATTCGAATCTCTTATGTGCTTCATTTTTCAACGTGGAGTATCTGAGATGTATTCAAGATCGAATTCGTCGATCAAAGTGAACAAAATAATTGCATATGCCACGTGACGTATTTGATACGCACGCGAACTGTATCCAATCCGAATTTGTATCAAGAAAGTATATGATATGCATGTGTGACATATTTGATATGCATTTGATAAGGTATTTGAAGTATTCAAATATCATAGGAAAATGCAAACCATCAGTTCCAAGATCTGTTGGCGTCTCCTTGTTTGTCGAAACTAAATAAAAAATTTACATGAACGAGACCTGGTAATTAGTTAATTACCACTTAGGAAAAAAAATCATTCAAATTTTGATGTCACAAGATTGATATTATTTTCGATGAAATTTTGATATTTCAAAATTTGATAGAAGGAAATTGTACAAGATGACATTTTTCATTTCGTGCATGATTTACATTTTATTTGCTAGTAACTTCTCATTGGTGAAACATTTCTAAAAGAATTTTTTTGTTGCAAGTTTTAGCATTTTCTTAAATGAATGACCTTTGATTTTTGCTATATTTGGTATACTGAAGAGAACAGAGAAAAAGAGAAATGAAGTTAATTTGATTTTATTGATTTCACTCACATTTTACAATTACAATCGATATATATATATATATATATATATATATATATAGCATGACTAAAATAATATGCATAGTACACCCCATTTCGTACTATGCATATATATATAGCTCAATAAATTAAGATTTAAGTTGCTCAATAAATTCTTCATATGAAAATATTATAGGAAATCAAATTTCGTGATTTTTAGAACTTTCTTGCTATTTTGTAAATATTTTTAAAAACAGTCCAGATTTAATACTACAAAATGCCATTTCTGGGTTGTTTTTAAAATATATTTAAAAAATAGCAAGAAAGCTCTAAACATTACAAAATTTTATATCCTACAAGATTTTGATATGAAGAATTTATTGAGCAACTTAAATATCAATTTAATGATCAAATTAAATATAAATGAACGCATAGTACGAAATGAGGTGTACTATGCATATTATTTTAGTCATGCTCATATATATATAGGAAGTATGATGTCATCTCGTATAGGTCTAACTAACTAGCTAATTATAGCTAATGTTCTGTAACAAACTCTTCTAACAAACTTCTTAGTCCATTCTGTTATAACGGTTTTGAATTTGTCGACTTGATTGTGCTCTCCATTCTTGTATTGATTGGAGTTGTCCATTCATGTAGTTAGCGTTCGGTGGTAAGATTAACATCTTTGGTGTTGAGACTAACTTTTTTGGTATTGAGACTAATTTGTCAAGCGGTAAAACCAGTGGCGGAGCCACGTAGCTCCAAGGGGTGCAGCTGAACCCCTCTAGGAAAAATTTTCAAAAATGACCATATATATTAAAAAAATTCAAAAATGACCATGTATTTGAAATTTTTTTGCATAAATGACCATGTAAAATAATTTTGCTCTAGAAATAACCATCATTTCGAACCTCCCTGAAAAAAAAAAACGTAAATCTTGAACCCCCTGGCGAGAATCCTGAATCCGCCCCTGGGTAAAACTAACTCATTTTGATGTTCAGACTAATATCTTCAGGTGGTAAGACTAACTCCTTTAGTATTGAGACTAACTCATTAGGTGGTAAGATTAACTCCTTTGATGCTTTACATTCTACATATACAAGTCTTCTTATTTAGATGACTATGATTATTTTTCTTAATTATCTATTAATTAAAATAAATTTAGGATGGTCCAAATGCTCTCATTTTTTGTGTGTTTTTGTTATGGCTTCAAATTCACATCATTCAATAACAATGAATGATCTATATTTGAAGATCCAACAAATATTCTTAATGAATAGTACTAACTTGGAGACAACAGAGACAATATATAACTCTATCAATTATCTGAGAAGAAATGGACTTATATGTAAGTCTACATGTGTTTAATTGTATTTGTTGTCAACTTGTTGCACTTAAAATTTTGTGATGTACATGAACAGGCGAGGTGTTTGCATATAGGATGGGAAAAGTGGTGATGATGCATGTGAGTGAGGCTGAAATTGTAAGAGAGATATGCATGTGTGTATCACTAGAACTAGGGAAAGGCACATATCTAAAGAAGATGCATGAGCCACTATTTGGCCAAGGCATACTCAAGGCTAACGGCTCCATCTGGGCTTATCAACGCAAGATCATTGCACCTCAGTTCTTTCTTGACAAAGTCAAGGTAAGTATATATATATATATATATATATATATATAGAGAGAGAGAGAGAGAGAGAGGAGGGATCCGTAGCCGCCATCAATTTCGTACCCGCTCGTACCCGCTTCATCATACCAAGTGTAAATGGTCGATCCGGACTGTTGAAAACATTCTCCATACTAATGTAGACTTGGAGACCAAATTTTATATTTTTTGAAATTTTTTTACTATTTTATCGGAAGGGTTGAAAATTGGATGTTTGTAAATCGTTAGATAAATAAATTTTCAATCCATCCGATAAAATAGTAAAAAAATTCAAAAAATGTAAAATTTGGTTTCCAAGTCTAATTAATATTGAGAATGTTTTCAACGGTCCGGATCGGTCATTTACATTTGCTATCATGAAGCGGTTGCGAGCAGTTGAAAGTTTGGCGGCTACGGATCCCTCCTCATATATATATATATATATATATATATATGAGCATGGCTAAAATAATATGCATATTACACCACATAACGTACTATGCATATAGATATAGGTCAATAAATTGAGATTTAAGTTGCTCAATAAATTCTTCATATGAAAATATTGTAGGAAAACAAATTTCGAGATTTTTAGAGCTTTCTTGCTATTTTTTAAATATTTTTTAAAAACAGTCCAGATTTAATACTACAAAAGTGTCATTTCTGGACTGTTTTAAAAAATATTAAAAAATAGCAAGAAAGCTCTAAAAATCACGAAATTTTATTTCCTACAAGATTTTGATATGAAGAATTTATTGAGCAACTTAAATATTAATTTAATGACCAAATTAAATACAAATGACCCCATAATACGTTATGTGGTGTACTATGCATATTATTTTAGCCATGCTATATATATATATATATATATATATATATATATATATATATATGTCTTATTCTTTTTCTTATATTTCTTCACTTTCACTTTTCAATCTTAAAAGTTTCTAGAGCAAATTAGTTATTCGTTTATTCGTCGTTGTCATTATCATTTTTTTTAAATTGAGTGCAGTTTTATATACGTTAAATAAGTATTGTACGTGTTTCAAATTAATAAGAATATGGACTGAGAACGTGTATAATTAATTAAGATAATTGATCCTATTTTTATGAACCGATTGGAATTGTTACAATAAAGACTTGTAGCCTATGTTGCACGAATGCGGGTATCGTATTTGATACGATACGAATGCACCGATTTCAAAAATCTTTAGATATGGATGCAACTATATATATTAAATTTTAATTAAAAATTTAATTAACTATAGTAGAATTTAATAAATTAATTAATTAATTAAAAATTAATATTATGACTTGTCTTCGGTTCGAATCCTCTCCATGTTTCATTTTTCCACTCATTTTTTAGTGATATAATAAAAATTATCAGCGATTTTACAAGACTTGATTGTCACGTGAAGTATCGAAACATATCGAGGCGTATTGGAGTTCAAATTCGCCGATCAAAGTGAATAAAATAATCAGATACGTCACGTGGCATATTGAATACGTACCGCAAGGAATATTCGAGTATTCGAGTATCGAAAAAGTATCTGTATATGCGGTAAGATATTAGAAGTATTCGAATATGCATAGCTTATAGCAAATTAGTGTAGTGGTGAGACACAAAGCCTTCATGGAGGAGGTATGTGATTCAAGCTCCGCCAGGAGCTACTTTTAGGAGGTTTTACAAGTTTACTTTTTATTTTGTTCGTAGATGTGTGTTGTAAGTCAACAAACAATAAATAAAAAAAACAGACTTCAAACTTCTTCCGCAAACAAAACAGAGCAGAAAACTTGGCCCTGCCATCAATGGCGACCATCCAAGCCTTATGAATTATGATGCATCTAATATCTAATATCGGAGCATGGCTAAAATAATATGCATAGTACACCCCATTTCGTACTATGCATATAGATATAGGTCATTAAATTGAGATTTAAGTTGCTCAATAAATTCTTCATATGAAAATATTGTAGGAAATCAAATTTCGTGATTTTTAGAGCTTTCTAGCTATTTTTTAAATATTTTTTAAAAACAGTCCAGATTTAATACTACAAAAGTGTCATTTCTGGGCTGTTTTTAAAAAATAGCAAGAAAGCTCTAAAAATCACGAAATTTTATTTCCTACAAGATTTTGATATGAAAAATTTATTGAGCAACTTAAATATCAATTTAATGACCAAATTAAATACAAATGAACGCATAGTACGTTATGTGGTGTACTATGCATATTATTTTAGCCATGCTCCTAATATCGGATTATTTTTATTTGATTTCTGTTTTCGGATTTTTTTTTTTTTAGCGGATATTTGCTTCTAGAAGCTCCATGTTATGATCTAATGTTAGAATTGTCATCAATATATTTAGTGTTATTTCCTCGATAAATTGATTGGATTAAATCATGAGTATATAAGATTTGGTCTCCAAAGAAGTAGCACGATCGTTACAATTCAAATCAGTTATGAAATTAGGTTAACTAATTATGTATTAAAAGTAAAGAGTTCCGAATCAAAGTTTGTGAAGAAATCTCGGATAAAAATTTCGTCAGATAGTGTTGCGTGTTTAGCTATGTTTCGATTTCAATATAAAAATTATCTTGTATGATATGAATTAGTCATTTGAATTTTAAAATCGATAACACGAGCATACATTAAGAGAAACATCTTCACTTCATGAAGTAACATAAACAATATTGTATTTTCAACATATTTAGTAGGAGCACATTAAAAAATAAAATAAGAGACATTATATATATATGCTTTCTATTATTATATGCTAGTGTTCTTGTAATATCCAAGCATATGATATTCTTATGATCTACTTGATTGAATTATTATATAATTGATGCTTGGTGAGTGGTGACATAAGTATATCACCACTAAGTATTCCGATATAAGATTGTTGTTGTTAATTATAATAATATTGTCAATAACTGAATGCCTCTTTCCTGTTGGCTAATGCAGTAATGCCCACCAAACTACTATGTTAATAAAATTAAACAGAAAAAGGAAAGAGAGATATTTATCATATGTTATTCATGTGCTGAACGGCCGAATCATTGTCATATTTATCATATGCCTCATGTGCTCCCACCATCTGTGCTGGTGGGTCACGTGGGTGGTGGGCTCCACTGTCATAGGTGGAGGGGCACTGTGAGGGGCAAAACAAGGGGTACTATAGCAAGGTCCTATATGTATATATATATATATGTTGTTGTGGTTATGGAAAATATAGGCAGAGAGCTATTGGAATGTTTACACTAGTAACATTAGTATTTCTTAGGATTTGAGTTAGGATAAGGAACTATGTATAGTTCCGATGTGTCCAATTCTCTAATTTTATGATTGAAATGGTCGATCTGAACTGTTCAATGTCTTTTTCATATTGAAATCTTGTTATAAATCAAATTTTACATTTTTTTTTTACTATTTGTTTCGAATTTTTATAAATCAGTATTATTGAATTGGACGGTTCAAAACCAATTAGATCAAGGATTTTCAAAATTCAAAATAAATAATAAAAAAAATTCAGAAAAAAAATGAAAATTTTGATTTATAACAATATGAAGAATACATTGAACGATTCGAATGAGTCGTTTGAATCATGAAATTCGAGAATCGGACGCATAGTTTTTTATCCTAACTCTAGGATTTTGCTTACTTAATTTGTTTATATATATCAAAAGAGAGTACGAAGATAGCACCTACATGTATGCAACTCCCTAGCAACTAAACAAAGAGTTGTTACCATTTGAATTCTTCTTAAAGACCTTTTATTTCTCTTATTTTAGGTGTTTTATACGTATATCAATATTCAATATACAGTTACACTATGCTCCATAATAAGTAATGTGGAGGAAAGGAGATAGAAGAAAATGAAAATTTTAGTGACTTTTTTTTTTTTTTTTGATAAAAAGATGGGAGTCAAGCCCCAAATTTTATAGAGACAAGTTATAGAGTGAGTTACACTTATTTATGTACATGAGATAGTAATTAAAAGCTATATGAAAATGAACGTAATTAGAATTCGTAATCACCAGATCCATGTGTCGGCCTAGCCCGGATCATATGGATACGACACCGTGGCATCAGAGAACCAGTTGTTAACCTCCATTCGAATCTCTCGTATTAATGATAGAGGATGCTCCGTCTTGTCCGAGAAAATCCTACGGCATCTTTCCCTCCATAAAACAAAGCATGTTGTTATTTCCCATTGCCTGACATGCTTATTTTCCGCTGGATCAGTAAGGAGTTGTAGCGAGGAGAGTGTGATGTACTTTGGAGACACTATTTGGTTGCCAAAAGCAGAGTGGATATAGTTGCGTATCTCCTTTGCTACCTTACAATTTTGGAATAGGTGTTCCCGGGTTTCTTCGCTGCCCTTACATATTGCACAGATGTTTGGAGTGCACCATCCACGTCTTATTAGGTTGTCCATCGTTGTTAAACGATTTTTCAGCAAGAGCCAAACAAAGACTGAGACTCTGAGTGGAGCTCGTATTTGCCAGATCTTGTCTAAGGCTGAGTTTGGACAGGGAGAGTGAGATAGGAACTTATATGCTGAGTTTACCGAGAAGGGCCCTGGTTTTCTTCTCCATGTCACCGTGTCTTGATCTTGGTTGGAAGTTGGGATATTTCGCAAAATGTTTAGCAGTGCCTCCTTCTCTGCGAGAATATCAGCATTCCAGGCTGAAGCATGTATGCCCACAATTTAATAGAGAAGGAAAAGAAAAAAGTCAATTTTTTCTTAAAATTTTGATGAAAAATTATGGAGTGGTTAAGTTTGAAGATATTTAAAGTTTAATGACTAAAAAGGATAATTCAAAATTTAGTGACCTCTCAGAATTTTACCATATATATATATTGTGAGAGAGAGTTAGGCTATGGTACTTATATAAGCACGGAGTTCTATCGTATTTATAATTATATCTCAAATTTCAAAATGCAAATGAACTATCCGAACCGTTGAAATTGTTGTTCATACTAAAATTTAAATGGAAACCAAAAAAATTATTATTTGAATTTTTTTACTAATTTTATCGGATGGATAAAAAATCGCTTAACTTTGGAGATCTGTAAATCGTCATATTACTCAATTTTCTACATATTCAATAAAATATTTAAAACAATTTTGGTTTTAAGTAGATTTTAATATGATCAACATTTTCAACAATTCGGAACATCAATTTACATTTTGAAATTCGAAATATGTTCATAAGCACGATATGATTCCGTGCTTATATAAATATTGCAGCCTAACTATATATGAAATATATTTAATTTAAATCTAGAGCAACCAAAAAAGCCTTAAACCTAGCTTAGTCCTAATAGCCTCTAAGCTTAAGGCCTCCAAGAAAATCCATAAGCTTCAGGCCCACTAACAGAGAGAACCATTTCTAATTTGAGCCCACGGATCAAAGCTGATCCTATGGTACGGTACCTCAGCACCTTTATGACAACAGCTTTAACAGTAATTAAGTTTGACATGATCAAATGTAGGGTATGGTGAACTTGATGGTAGATTCAACAATTCCACTGCTCAAATCATGGGAAATCAAAATTGAACAGAATGGAGGGATCGCCGACATCAAAATTGATGATGATTTGAGAGCTTACTCGGCCGATGTCATCTCCCGTGCATGCTTCGGAAGCAGCTATATTGAAGGCAAGGAGATATTTGTCAAGATTAGAGCTCTTCAGAAAGTCATTTCAAATCCTAATATGCTAGCTGAAATCACCGGCTTAAGGTTTGTGATTACAGAGTTACGATAATATTTCAGTGATAGATAATTAGAAAATAGCATGTCAGAGTGGCAGCAAAACAATATATATGTGAGCAAGATACCATAATTATTATGCTACGGTTAGAGAGCACCGATTATATACAGTAATAATAAGAAGTAAGAGGCTACTCAAAAGTAAAACAGCCAAAGGACATGATAACAATCCAAGATTATGGTCGTTTTAGTAAAAGAACAATTAAAAACTTATTGATTGCTCACACACGATTTGTATTTGACACCAAAGGTACCTTCCAACAAAGCGCAACAGAGAGGCATGGAAGCTAAACAGAGAAATTCATGCCTTGATACTAAAGATCGTGAAGCAGAGTGGAAATGAGGATAGAAATATATTGAGCACTATACTACGTAATGCGAGTACAGATCATATGGGGCCGAAGGAGGCTGATGAGTTCATAGTTGACAACTGCAAGAGCATATTTTTTGCAGGACATGAAAGCACCGCTGTCACCGCCACGTGGTGCCTCATGCTGCTCGGCATGTATCCAGAATGGCAGGAAAGAGTTCATGCTGAGGTGCGTGAAGTGTGTAGTGAGGAACATCCTGATGCTAAATCACTTCAGAAGATGAAGACAGTAAGTTCCCCTTTTAATTAAAAAAGAACTATTACTGTGAGTAAATTCAGTTTTCTAAAATTATTTGTTAATGAATTGTTTTAGTTTTTTGATTGACTGACTGAAGGCTCATCTAAAAATTAATTTCATTTAGTAAACACATTTCTAAAAGAAAATAAAATTTAGTTAAATTTATAATATTTATACATGTATTCAAAGATTAAAATCCCTTAACTTATTACAGATATAGAGAAAAGTTTAATAAGTCCTGCACTATTTTAGAACTTTCATGAAAAGATCAAATGTTCTGAGGCATATTATAAATTGAACATGCTCCTTATACAGCTAACAATGGTGATCCAAGAAGCTCTACGGCTATATCCTCCGGGTGCCTTTGTCTCAAGGGAGGCTCTACAGGAGATGAAATTAGGCAGTATCATTGTACCAAAAGGCGTGAATGTATACGCACCAGTGTCGACACTGCATTATGATCCCAACATCTGGGGAAAAGATGTGCACGAGTTCAACCCCGAGCGATTTGCCAATGGGTTGATGGGTGCTTGCCGGGCTCCATACATGTATTTGCCATTTGGCACCGGGGCTCGTACCTGCCTTGGTCAAAACTTTGCTATGATGGAGCTTAAAATTGTGCTTTCTTCAATAATATCCAAGTTCACATTCTCACTTTCAACTAACTATAGGCATTCGCCGACCTTGAGGCTGATTGTGGAACCGGAGTTTGGAGTAAACTTGGTCATGAAAAAAACATGATTTGTATAGGTGGTGACGGAATTTAAATTAGAACAATAACTTAGTTCACGAAAGCTAGATTTGTCTATCCTTCTATTGATGTTGGTTGAAATAATTTGATGCAACAGGATATAGTTAGAAGTGATTAGTGCTTAGTTGGGTGCTGATTATCAGAGATTTTTTTCTTGAACTAATATTTTTACTGTATTTTCTTTAGTTTTTTTATTACAAGAGTGTTTTAGCCCGTTTGGCATCACTTTTAAATTATAGAGGTTAGATAAATAGCCCGTTTGGCATTTGATCCTCAATTAATTGGATTGGGCTTACATCTGCCCGGCCCAATATAACTCGTCTATTTTAAGGGTTGCGATAACACCGATATTTTAATATTAATAAATTATAAACAGAGAGTGTTCCTACACACGTTCGAAAAATTGAAATGTACTGAATTTGCAACTCCGAATAATCTTTCATTTTTCATTCACGCTGCTTTTGTTCTCAATTTTTTATTACTAAAATTATTAATATTTTAATTCATGAATTGAATTATATTTAAGTAATTTTTTGTAATAATTTTTATTGCGTTCGTCCAGATCGTAATTAGTTTTTTTTATCGTTGTAAGTCATCGGATTGTAATATTCGAGTCTACTTCCATCTCGTCAATTCTGATTTGCGATCGGAGAAACGAGCGATTCAAAATTGAATCTTATGCAAACTCGTGATAAAAATTTATTAATTAAGACATAAGTTGAAGATGAGTCAAAATTGAGGTGCACATTTCTCCGACCGCAAATCAAACTTAACGCGATGAAAATAGACTCGAATCTCTACAGCTCGATGGCTTGCGACGGTTAAAGAACCTAATTACGATTCTAACAATCGTAGCCGAAGTTGTCATAAAAAATATTAAGTATGATTAGCATTTTTTCTACAAACTTCGACTACGCTTATCAAGACCGTAATTACTTTTTTTATCGTCGCAAGCTATCGAGCTGTAGATATTCGAGTCTACTTCCATCACGTCGAGTCTAATATGCGGTCGGAGGAATGCGCATCTCAAATTTTGCTTTATCTTCAACTTATGTCTTAATTAGTAATTTTTTATAATGAGTTTACGTCAGATTCAATTTTGAATTGCTCGTTTTCTTCGATCACAAATCAAATTCGACATCATGGAAGTAGACTTGGATATCTATAGCTCGATGACTTGCAACGATAAAAAAAACTAATTACGATCTGAACGAACGCAACGGAAGTTGTTACAAAAAAATATCTAAATATAATCTAAGTCATGAATTAAAATATTAATATTTTTACTAATAAAGAATTGAGAACAAAAGCGGCGTGAATGAAAAATGAAAGATTATATAATGCACTGAATCTATTTTTCCAACTTTCATACTAGGGCTGCAAGAAAGATTCGTAATTCGTTCGAGTTCGATTCGAGAAAAGTTCGAAATTAGTTCGTTCGATTTCAGTTCGAAATTAGTTTCAAATCAAATCAAACTAGTTCGAAATGATTTTGAATCAAACTCAAACTAGAGCCGGTTTGTTTGAAACTGTTCGTGAACTAAAACAGTTCGAATCTTGAGAGATACCTTCAGATGATATCGAGACTATTGATATATAAATAGTCTGTGCTACGAGTACGTTCGAATTAGTATCAAATCAAACTCAAACTTGACACAGTTTGTTCAAATGCTATTCGCAAATTATATAGTTCGAATGTTGTTGATATTTTTCTCTCTCTTTCTCAACTATATTATCTACTTCACCTTTATTTTTATTAGAGATAGTTAGTTCATGCATCTTTAATATCATTATCATCATCTTCATTCAGATACTTTAGTTAGTTCACATACACTCCCTTCATTGCCAACATCCTATTCTTCAACCTCTTCAATTAGATAATATTTCTCATCTTCGTCATTTCTTTTTACTATTTTTCGGTTGAGCAGCAAAAAAATATGTAGTTCGTAATTAGTTCGAGTTCGATTCGAATCAATATCAAATCAAACTCAAACTTCACACAGTTCGTTCGAAACTTGTTCTATTTCAAATCAAACTAGTTCGAAATTGATTTCAAATCAAACTCAAACACAAGCTAGTTCGTTCGAGTTCGATTCGTTTGCAGCCCTATTAATTCATACCACTATTTTCTTTTATTTATAATTTATTTATTAAATTTCTAATGTTAAAGAAAAATCGAGCGGTAACACGTCGTTATTTGGTTCGAACAATTTTACATCTGCTAATTGATGAGATTATAGCTGGTTCAAAGAGATTAGATTCATACTGTCATAGGGAGATGTTTTGGCATTGATGGCAGCACACAAATATATCAATGCTCCTTCTTTGTTTGTGTAATGTTTACTCATCCATTCCATTTTTAGTACTAAATTTTATTGATTATTTCAGCTGATCAAAGTTGTAGAACGCCTTTTGTTCCATGCTTTGTTCGTGTCTCTTTGCTACTTAACCGACAGCCTACCAAAATTTCGTTGTAATCAGAAAATCAGAAATTGGTTTGTAGTCTTGGAACAAGTCGTTAAAACTGCTCTGTGCCTCTGAAACCGAGAGTACTTGTCTACAAAGGCTGCCTGGATTAGGCCCACAAACTAGCAATCGACTGAGTTAGGGAACTAATTGATTTGGTATTGCAAATTTTTTTCTTTATTGTTTAGATATGTCAGACGTGTGAAACGATTACGGAATAGTGTAGTTTCATTAACCAATTAGTTTAATGAACGATTAAAAAAATTTATTTAGTTAACTGTTTTGTTAAAGAATGCGATCGAAACGATCGGAACGAATCAAAACGATCAA
Source organism: Eleocharis quinqueflora (assembly GCA_964058865.1). NCBI lineage: Eukaryota > Viridiplantae > Streptophyta > Magnoliopsida > Poales > Cyperaceae > Eleocharis > Eleocharis quinqueflora. Next base: position 4,449 of record CAXKVX010003597.1, on the reverse strand, counting down.
ACTCATTGCTTCGCTCTTCAACCATCTCTTTTCGTCACACTAAAGCAAATCAGGAATCGGTGATAAACGATTTTAATCATATACAAGAATAAAATCCTTCTCCTCTTCCAGACAATCATTCATCTCCTATTTCATCACCTTCTTTCAGCATAATCATTTTCTCTGAAATCAAAATAATTATAACAATACAGTCACAAGCCAAACTATGAAACAAAAGATCAAGAAACAATATATTTTTGTTAACCATTTTGTTATTTAAACGAAAGAAATTTCTTTAATCGTAATTGTTTCATTTGTTACGAAATAAAACGACAAAAGATTAAATGAACCAAACCTACTCTTGTTCAGTGGTTAACTTTCCTATTTCGTGAAAACCTCCACATCTAGGCTCTTTAGTTAATTTGTTTCACATTAATTATGCTGGACCGGGTGCACGGAGCGTTTTCCTCTTATTAAACAGCCCCGCCTTTTCCTCACTGTTCGCTGTTTGCAACCTCTTCTTCCAACAGAGAGTTAAAAACTTAAAAGTGTGGAACAAAAAGGAAAGAGGCGGTTTCTAAAACAAAAATAAATAACACATAGAAAAGGAAAAACTACAATTTCAGAAGAACCTCTGCTTCGTTTATCGCTTTCTTCCATCAAATATATTTCGCTTGCTTCAAGTCTAGTCTAGTTTGCTGAATCTGGTATGTGTATAAATATTTTTATTGTTACATTTTCTGATTGGGGAAAGATCACGACCTTGGTATTTTTTTCTTCTTAATTTGTTCAGATTTCTTTCATTATTGCTGAGCCAAAGAAGTTAGAAATTATCCAGTTATGCAATGTTGCCATACATTTTTTCTGAATTTATGGTAATTTAAATCATCAGAAGATCTGAATTTTCAATGTTCAAACATGAGACATGGAAATGAATTAGTTTTAGTATCAGTGTATCGCAACCTTCTTAATCAAATAATATTCTCATGCATACATGTCTTGAAACTCTTTTGCTCAGTCATTGTCATTTATTCTCTTATTATAGTTTACTTGTTTGGAATGAGGGGACTTTTGTATTTTGTTAATTGTGAGAGGAAATTGAAACAGTGAACACGTCGACCACAGAAATGCTCCCTTTTCGTATTAATTTACATTTTTTTTTTATTCTGCAGGAAGTATGCCCTTAATATACTGTTTACTGGTTTTTTAATGCAGAGACAATGCCAGAAAATAAAGACTACTCATCATCGTCTGATTCTGACGATGAGGTGCCATCAATTGTTTTTAGCACCAAGAAGAGTTTGTTTGGGCGCACTGAATCAGTGCATGTTGTCTTTGGAGGTGGTAAAGGTATTAGTCACTCAAAAACAAGTACATGGATAAATACTTTTTTATAATAAAAAATTACATGAAATAAACATATGAGTACTTGACTGGTATTCTCTGCGATTAGACTCCTACTTCATATGTATTATTTGTATAATTATAGTATTGTTAACTTAGAAAATGAAGCACTGTCGGGTATTATTTACTTCAAGTTTATGTGAACGAATTAAAATCCACTGCCATAGTTTTTTTATGGCAGGAACGTGCCACAATTTGGCATTGAGAGGATGACTTGTGGAGCATGAAAAATAAATAAATAAACAACCCCTAGGGTAAAATCCCGACCATCCAAAATCTCATCAACGGTGTAGATTCTATGACAGCTTCCTTCCATAGTTTTAACTATGGCAGCAGACGTGGACCCTTATGTAAACTATGAGGTTTTCTAATTCTACATTTTAACTATCATTTAGTTTTTTGTTGTTGTTGACCAACATATGTTGTCATTTCACCATGTCATGCAATAGGATATTAACAAATTATATCCCATTTGAGAAATCTGTGCTTTGTATAATACCTGGCTTCACCGTCATCGTCATGTACAATTGCATTTATGAATACAACCCACCGCACCAGAAATCCATTACTAACACCGCATGCGAGCCACCAGCGACATCTTCTTCCCCTAGGGTGCGGACAACAGAAGTGCGAAAAATGCATTGCTGAGGACCATGTTTGGAATATTTATCAAGTTCCAAGGGCCAGTACCATATTTAATTAATTTTGCAGAGTAACTCTGATTAGTAGAAATATTGTTTGGTTTCAGCTGCTGACATAGTTCTGTGGAGGAACAAGCTAGTCTCTGGAGCTATCTTTGCTGGTGTAACTGTGATATGGCTTCTCTTTGAATTGATTGGCTATCACCTTATCACTTTCCTCTGCCATTCTCTCATGCTTCTCTTGACCGTCTCTTTTCTCTGGTCTAATGCTGCTTCCCTCACCAACAGGTTGGCATTTCTCCCCTTTACATGACTCCATAATAATTGCTCCCGGCATTTTGATGTATTCTATTCAAAATGGTATACTATTACAGAGAGAGCATTTATTTTTCAATAAGAAGATACGAGTAACGTCATATTGGCTGACAATAGCGATTAATTAGCACTTTACGAATTTGGATTAGGTCTCCTCCGAACTTTCCAGAGGTTATTTTGCCAGAGGATATATTTTTGCAAGTTACACAATATGTTAGGCATGAGATCAACCAGGCATTCATCACATTTTGTTACATTGGTTCTGGGAAGGATGCATTGGTCTTTTTAAAGGTGAAATATTCAAAAAGTTTTTTTTCATTTCTTTTTCTCTAATGTCTACTTGGCTAAAATGAGCATAATTGTTAAACAGGTTATTGCAGGTCTCTGGTTACTTTCTGTTGTCGGAAACTGGTTCAGCCTATTGATGTTCTTTTACATTGGTCAGTTTCCCCAGTTCTGACTTTGTGTTCTTGCCATAATTGCATTGAAGCGCAACTTCATTGAAGCTGCTCAGTTGAGACATTTAATGATGCCTTGCCTTTTTTTTTCCCATGCAGTTGTTGTGTTAGCATTTACGGTACCTGTAATCTATGAGACATACCAGGATCCAATAGATAGCAACTGGGACAAGTTCATGGATCAAAGTAAGAGCCACTGTGACAAGATTTCAGTGGAAATTAAAGAAGCATTGAAGAAAATTCCACATCATCTAAAGCGTGAATAAAGTTGCCACATCACCTGAATCATGAATAAAAGTTGTTGAACTAACTGAAAGCCTGCATAAATATTGAGTTGGCGAGGAGCAGTATATTGTCTTTGAGTTTTACATTATATAACTCTCGGTGCAAAGTTTCCGCATGTGGTTGATATTGTATAACTCTGGTGCTAAGTTCACACATATGTTCAAACTTTTTCTGATAGGGAACTATTCTTCATGTATGTGGATCTAAAATGGATTAGAGCACTTGATTTGAATTCAATTTACATTTAACTATATCTTATATTACGCAAACATGAATGGAATTGATATTGCAAAAATCTTTCATTACAAGTTACAAGAAGATTCCTGGCCAAAACATCTGGCATAGCTCAACGAACTGAAATAGCTACGTGATATATATCAAGAAGAGATAAGCTTAGATTACATGCACATGGTATACTAAATATCTAACTACAATATAAAATTTGCCTCACACAAACTAGGCTGAGTGGTGGTTAGATGCAGGGGGCAGAAATGGCTCCCACCAGCCAAATTCATATTTCGGGTATGGTGCTGTCCAAGTTTGTGGTTTCTCAAATTGCAAGTCAACTGGATTGCAAGCCAAAGCTTCATCAAGTATATCAGACTCAAAGTTGTTTGCCAGAACCCTGTCGAGTCTCAGCTTCATGAACCTATAATTAAACAACCAAATCAAGGCCAATGAAAATTTATCCATCTAAATCGGTGATGCATTGGTAGTGTCATAAGAACAATTAATTGAAGTATCTGACTCATCCTATTAATCAAAAGCATGCAATTTAAGTCTTCAGTCCAATTTGGAACCTATTGTGACTAGCATATTCTGTAAATTCTATTTTTTCACCAGTATAAATTCTTTTTAGAAAACATTATTTTGTCGGTATTTAAACAATAGATCCTATTGCAATACAAGGCTCCAATACTAAAAGACTAGATATCTGAAAGTCAGATGGCTGAAATGACAAAGAAGAAAAAATTTACGTGATCCAAGGACCGTCAGTTGACACAAGAGCAACCGCAGGCCTCTTAAGCCGCTTGATAATATCAGGGAATTTGTCAAGAAATTTGGGCTCAATCGCAAGCCAGAAATCTTGCTCTCTTTTGCGCTCTCCAAAATATCTAAGCCGTTCATACAACTGCTCCTTGAAATGCTCCTCTTCATCCAGCATGAACTTCGCATTTGCAACCAAAAAGTAATACTTCTTTGGTTTCTCCTACATAATTTGTACAACTTTTCAAAACGAATTTTAATAGATATGCGAACTAGAATGCCCCTTTAACAATAAGATTTTAATGATAAGCAAATTCGCAAAAGAACGACTCCCGCAAATGATAAGTATGACTCAGCATTTTATAATGCAATCAGGCATG
>CAXKVX010003596.1:0-11208 GCA_964058865.1 Eleocharis quinqueflora | reverse complement strand
TGTTTTTGCTTGTCAACTTATATGACATATATAATTTAATCATATCATATATAATTAATTATAACCATCTTAATATTAATTATAACCTATTTATAATTAATCATTAAGATTCTCTGATTAGCTCCTATACGGTGTGACCCAATAGGATCTGTGTTATGTTGGTAAATAGAATTAAAACCATTTTAATTTCTATAATCATAGGAGGCATCTGACATCTGTGCTATGACCATCCAATTACACAGATGATGTTGTACTCATGCAATATCACGATTCACTAAACATTTTAGTCGTGTTAATTCTTTCGTCTCACAGTATCAGATTAGTTTCAAGGTAGGTGTGTGTCATCCTTGCAAACTCAATCTTTTCTCGAACTTGAGCAGACTTATCAAATATAATTATTCTTGTAATTATACTGCATGCAGATAATCCTACTCTATCAAGAGGCCCAGTGATACTGTAACTCGTATAGAGATACGAGTGATAATAGTACTTTTTGGTAAACCATCACTACCTCAACCAAGCTATGTATACCGAAAAACTACCGTTATGACTGCATTTTACCGACAGCGTTAGATAACAATCACACATACACATCTCTTAGTAGGAAAGATGAATACCTCATACTTTAGAACTTAAGTCTGAATGAACACATTAATGACAAGTACACAATTTCATTTAATGTTTATTCGAGATCTGTCAAATACCATGTTTCTCTAACATGTATTCATGTGATTAAAACGACATCTCATGTCTATGGTTTGTAAAACTTAACCATCTTTTAATCCACATTCTAACCTTGTAATAATAAGTTAGTGTTCCTGCTAATTACCTTGGTTAGAGACTTTTAAGAATATATATCATCTATGTTTTGAAGTTTCACAATTTCATTTATTGACTATAGTCAGATAAATGAATAATTCATAAATTCAATAATACTCAAGGTAACAAAATGACAATTTATTAATCACTCAATTCATGAATAAAGCTTTATGATAATTTATCGTATTATTGACTTCTAGATTATTACAAACTAACACATCAACCATGGAGGTGGAAGATGAAGCAAGTCAAGACAAAAAAAGGAGTTTTCGCAAGGCCACACAAAACTCACAACCAATAATGTGATTTTTTATTTTGTGATAATTATTTGTGATGATTGAGTCATAGGTAAAGTATTGTTGTATGCTTACATGACCCCCAAATAAATTTCACATTTAAGTCTCAAAAGAATATTAGGCAATTTTTCCTCCCGACTTTATCCGCAACAAACTATTGATCGTTCAGTGACGAGCTTCACCCAAGTGAGCGCCATTATTCAATCTTTAGAAATTGTGGGACATGACCGTCATGTCAAACCAAATAAAGTGCGGTTGGCTTAACAAGAGATCTAAACTATTTAGGATCTTGAGAAAAAGATTGCTAGCGTCTGAGAATATATTAGTAAGCTGAAAGTTACATGTAGATGTAATTAACAAGTAGTTGCTTATCTAAAATAACTAAGTCTCAAGTTCATGCCGAAGCTGGCTTAAAAATTAGTGAAAATATGGATTTCAATTGTACTACAAATAGGGACAATGTTTTAATTTTGTAGTGGGGGTTTTATTAAAATTTACTTTAGTATAACTATTTTGAAAACTAAAATCAAATCTTTAATGTTGTAGATCACGACTTCTTCAAATTCACAAAACTATTTTCTACGTTCTCTCCTTGAAAAGGAACAACTCTGCGTTGATGGGACCAATTCAATTGATTGTGACAGCAACTTGAGAATCGTTCTCAAGGATGAGTGTAGAGAATATGTTATGAACCTTCCTATCCCTGAAAATGAGCCTGACAAAACTAAAAAAGATGAAGTCGGGGCATATAACAAGCATCTTGATGATGAGCATTAGGTTAATGCTCTCATGGTAGCCATGATGAATGGAGAACTGCAGAAATAGTTTTTGCAAAACACTTTGTACTACATTATGAGTAGGCTCAAGGAAATGTTCCATGAGCAAGCTCGTCATAAGAGGCACAAAGTGATCATGGGCTTCATTGCCTGCAAGATGCAGGAAGGGAGCTCAGTCAGTTCACATGTGCACAAGATGATGAGCATGATATCGTAGCTGGAGAGGTTGGACTCTCTCATGGGCAAATAGTTGGCCACGAACATTATCTTGGGTTCTCTTCCACCTAACTTTTCGGGGTTCAAGATGAACTACGACATGAATGAATGGGACAAGAGTCTCCAAGAGCTCCAAGCCATGCTCAAAACTACTAAAGCTGATATTAAGAAGAGTTCTCCATCAGTCTTCATAGTGTCTCAAGGGCAAGGGAAGGCCAAAGGAAAGAACAAGGGAAAGCCCAAGGTAAAAGGAAGACCCGAGTGATGACTTAGGGTCAACCTCAAGCAAAGAAGGCAAAATTAGTCACTGATGTGGAGTGCTTGTATTGTCATGGCAAGGACCATTAGAAGAGGAACTATCCCAAGTTCCTCGAGGACAAGAAGAATGGAAATTTTCCATCCGCCTCGGACATATTTGTTATTGAGATTAATTTAGCCGCTTATCTTTCCAATTGGGTATTGGATACCAGATCATATGCTCACATTTGTTCCAATGTGCAGGCACTAAGTGAGATGAGGATGCTGAATAAGGGCAAAGAACAACTACGCGTAAGCAATGGGGCAAGTGTTGCAGCTATAGCTGCATGATGCGTTGAGTATACATAGGATGATGGTCACATTCTACATATCATATGACAAGGAGTTGTGAATGCTAATCACATAAGTGTATACGTAGGATGTATAACACTAGACATACCCAAAATAAAATATCACATGGATTGTCTTACGTGTCATTGATATTTCATTTGTGTCTTGAATTCTAAGGTTGAGATATTTATATTTCCTACATGAGATATGCATATTGTTGGTGTTGTTCAACGCTCGCCGTAACATGGAGTTATATAGACATTTACTGCAATGTATATAACTTGTGCGGATGAACTATACACATCCAGATACCATTGTCCTCTATATATGATATAGATGATGATATTTCTGGACCCCTTGATAAAGTTTGTATTATGTGCATGCAATATGATTATGTTGTAATCATGTCATAATTAAATTTTAGAAAATCAAGAAAGAATAATTAGCAAGGATGACACATTCCTACCTTGCATTATTTGGATATCATGTGGCAAGGAATTGACACGATAACATTTTAATGTTACAGGGATCAAGATTTTTTATTGTGTTTTTCATCCACATCATTTGGGTAATCAATATACCATGGCTAGTTGTATCATTGACTTATGAAACTAAAATGTTTAATTTCATTGCCATAATGATGGGATTTCATAGGATCACACCATATGAAAGATTCAAAAATGTATTAAGAAAACACATGTGATATGTATATAATATGTGTCATTTTAATTATAAGGAGTTATAATTAATTTGAACATATTATATGTTATTAATACATGAACAATTTAATAACATGGATATGCTGTAAAATAATCCTAGACAGATTTAAAGTGTGTGTGACATATTTTAAATGAGTTTTAACACATGAGAGATGCATATAAATTAATATAAGATACTAGTATATATGTTGCTCATATAAAGAATTGAAACTGTAGAACCTAGGGGCCTAGGTGCTTCACTAATTTTACTCGGTTTACTCAAATAGGGCCTAATTGCAATTTTACAAATTATGGCAAACACACAATCAAGCACTAAACAAGCAATTCAACTCACCTATCAATTTCTAGCAATTCAATAAAACTCAATTCAATTCACAATTAACAAATCAAGCAATTAAACTAATTGAATTGAGCAAAAGTAAATAAAGATAGGGAAAGAGAAATGGATCAATCAAGTATTGACGGAGTTCGGCTTGCACTACGGCCATGCCTACGTCTCTGGGTCCCCGGCGCCCCTGCTTCTTGCAGTAACAAGCCCAGTCCGCTCCACTTAACAAAAACTTACTTGTTTAATGTACAACTTCGGAATTGGGGCTCTCTTACACACCAGTGGAGCCGCCAACCCTAACACGTCGCCGACCTCTATCTCGCTTACACACGTCGATAGAGAATCGAGCCGACTTTCTTGAGCTCACTTACATACACCGGTGGAACTCAAGACAACACACACTCACAATCAAATAGATAATTTGCTAATTGGATGACAAACAAAGATAATCACTCAAACAAACTAACTCTCTATAATCCCTAGGTTAGATTTAGCTAATTAAACTTGGGATTAAGAGCAAGGATTTGGCTATAGGTTTAAAGCTCAAGGTTGCTGGTAATGGTGTTGATTGAATAGAATAGTTTAGTAGAAACAATTATTGGAGAAGAAAGGTTTATATAGGGTTCAATCCGGGCCAAAAGCATTTCTACGAAATCTAGCGTTATAATGCTATTTCATGTGTAATTCATAGCGTTATAACGCTATCTTGAGTGAGGACAAATAATATTACCGTTGGATTTTGATTGTACAACTTTTATATAGCATTATAACGCTATCTTATGCATTAATTATACTGTTATAACGCTAAATCAGACCAGGATCACCAATTTGACCATTGGAATTTTTTTCTAGTGTTATAACGCTATCCCAAACTCATGCAGAAACTTCCTATACTTAGCCAAATTTTGGCATTATAACGACAGAACTTGCATTATAACGCCAAGTGTTCTGGATTTTGGCTTTGATTATTTTGCTACTAATTCAAATGATGTTTTTGATCAAATAAAGTTTATATTTATAAACTTAAATAATATTTAAGACATATTCTTGATGTTTTGAAATTTAGTTTGTTCATTTTTATTTTTAAATTCAATTTGAACAGAACACCAATCTGGCGTTATAACGCCAAGTCCCTGAGGTTTGGTTTTGGCCAGTTTAGTTGGTATATCCTTGCTCTTTTCAATCCCAAATTTGAATAAACTAAAATCTAAATAACCTAAGCAAGTCTTCATCTTGATCTTTATCTTCTATTCTTGCTCTTAGGTCATCATTGATAATTTCTTGTGTTCCTTTGTGCATTTGCATAAATGCCCTACAAATAATCTCAATACACAAGAAATTGTAAAATTCAAATTGTTTTGCAAATCAACAAACTCAAAGAAAGCTTGAGCCAATAGGAACATGGGTTTAACTATATATATTAATATGATTAATATGTAAATCTAATCCAAATTAGAGAGAAAGAGAATTCTGGAGATTTGAGTTAAGATTACAAGGCTCAATAATTAATTTTCTATCCAAATTAATTATCAATTGTTGCCATAATCTTTGCCTATATAAGCCCCTCCATTTAAATAATTTAATAACTACCATTAATCAGAAAATTGATGGCTGCTAATTATTTTCTTGAGAAAAATATTTTTTCTTTTTCTCTTTCTCACATGTGTTGGGAAAAAATTTCATTAAAATTATGAAAATTTTGAAGAAGGTTTGAAATTAGGATTAAGATTCTACCTATTGATCTCTTACTAGCCTTAAAGATACAAGTGTTTTTTTTTAATCTTTCATTGACTATCTATAGAGGCTCGACATTTAAAGGGTTAAACCACAACTACCATCGAAAGAGAAAGGTAATAAGAAGTTTCTAAGCAAGACAATCTTATCCGATTTGATTTAGTGATCAAATCTAAGGTATAAATTTGTTCTCTTAATTAGACAAATTAATAATGTTTCTTGCACTTACAATAACTAGATCATTTGTTTTGAGTTGAATAATTTTGTATTCCTTGCTTAAACATCAAAATCTTCAGGAACATCCTATGCAAGTCTCTTGTTTGAAACATCGATCTGTAATAAAATATGAATGTAAATAACTACAGATGACAAGTAGATTTGTAAGAGATTAACATTTAAAAATACATGAGATGCTAGCAATTGGAACTTCTTCATTCTAGCTTGGGAACCACGAATGTACTTCATTGTTTTGCCAATATTGTTAATCTCATCAGAGAGCACTTTCAACCTGTCTTGAACAATCAGTTCAGAATGTGACAACCAAATCTTTGATGAAAGATCTGGCCTTGTATTGGAAGTAAATCCTTCAAGTGTGTTGTACTCAACAGCTCCTTGATGCAAGCATCATCGGCAATTGAATTATCAAGCACAAGGCATAATATTTTTTTTTGTCCAAGTTCCATAATACCAATCTGTCATAAATAATTGTGGCAATGTGCTTTCCAGTGTGTAAACTTGACAATGGGAATCAAAATTAAGTATTTGTTTTCTTAATTGCCAATCATCATCAATGTAATGGCATGTTAGGTCCATGAAGCCCATATCTCCATCCTTATTGTTCTATAAATCACTAGTAAAACTAACTCTACAGTCAAGTGCACCAAATAATTTTTTATACAATCAGATCTTAGTGTGTTTCTTGAAACCAATTTTAATTGGGGTTGGAGGTTAGTTAAAAACACTCTCAAATAACCGATTTGAGAGGTTACTGATAAAAGATAATGGTGGATATCACACTTTGAGATAAGAGAAGAGATGGATAAAACAAACTTTCTTTCTATTAGAAATTCTTGTATCTTTCTTACATCTCAAACAACAGATTACAACTCTATTTATAGGTTAAGACAACAGAAATATCTAGAAAATTCGTATTAAAGATGAAATACTAAATAGCAGCAATTTCAGCTGACCTCTGTCCACTAAAACAGTCATAACTCTCTGTAGAAAACTCGAAAATAAAATTAAACTCGAAAACAAATGAAAAGAGTCCACTCGCCTCCTCTCCCTTCTCCTCCCACCCATTTATTTAAGCACAGCCTTACTGGCCAAGCTTGGAAGTTTGGAACAACTTATCCATTTATATACCTAACTCTGAAAGATTGATTCCACATCATTTGTATATCGTAGGGATCCGTGCAAAGCATCTTTGATGCAGATGTATAGTTGACGTGCATTAATAGTGCTACATCCTACATGCACCTATTTAAGATTTTAAGAGCATTTGTACAAAAGATTAGAAGATCCATTTTTTCTTTTTCTCTCTTTTTTTGTGAATAATAATTAATATTTTGTATTTGCAAAGAAAGGTACAATCAACACTTTCAGACAGACCTTGAAGACTGGGCTAAAAAGGAAAAGCCTCAACCCCAGTTATTAATTTGATGCATTTATTTACCTAGTGGTTTGGTAAATAAAGGCATTCTACCTTTCGAAGAACATACATGCATGCATTCATTATGAAATTCATCATAGTATTTGGCGGCATAAAAGGGTAGTCAAGCCATACCAAGTTTGTGTGATCACTTTGATTGTCTAATTAATGCATTTTACTAATATTAGTTTATCTAATGTTCATATGGCCTAAGTCTGTGTGTTTGGTTGTGGAGTAAATTTAATTCGGATTAAATTATTTATTTCAAGTTAAGATGGAGTAAGTTAATCGTGTTTGGTGGATTAAGCTAATCCATCTGAAGAGGTGAAGTAACTTACTCCGGATTAAATTTAATCTTACTTCAACTTACTCCATCAATTTTACTTCACGTTTGGTGGATTAAGTGTGAAGTAAGAGAGTTAATCCACATCTTATTTCACAACCAAACACAGCCTAAGTATTTATTTTCTCTTTCTCTCTTTTACTTTTTATTTCTGTAATCTCTTTGATGGTGTAGTATATGCACTTGCTATCTTATTTTCTTTGATTATAACGGATGACATATGCTTGGGTATTCTATTAATTTTTCCTTTGTATCTTGTAATTTTTTTAATTTAATAAAAAATATAGACGAAAGCCACTATTTTTTATAGGAAAATAGAGCAGTAAAACGGGTGGATTAATGCATTTTGTAAATTTTTTGAACCGAATCCAATTACATCAGATTGAATTTTTTTTTTTTTTATCTAACCCACCCCACCCATTTAGTGTTTTATATAAGATTTTGAGGTTATACGGGTAAAATGGGTTGCAACTTTTATTGAACTCCTATGATTTTTTTATAAATCTTATTTTATATTAACAAATTAAAATAAGTGTAACTAAAGAAAAAAATGATAAATATAATATAATAACGATATTAGAGTATTAACATATGAATAAAAATATTTATAATCATGTTGTCTGTAAGAAAAGATATAGAACTATCTTTAATGAAAAAATATTAGATATAAATATAATAGAAATAAATACTATGTTTGTTATTGATTAAATTTTATATAGGAGTAAGTATTTTATTGTGTAGAAGGAGAAATATTTATTAATATGTAAAATAATATTCAAAACTGTTGGATCGGGTTAATATGGATTGCTAGAGACAAAATTTCAACCAACCCGAAATAACTGGTTGACTAAATATCAAATCCGTACTCGAACCGTCATAATTTCAAACCGTCCAAAAAACGTGTTGATTTGAGTGGGTCGGATAGATTGGACGGGTTAGAAAATTTTTAGACGCCCCTAAAAAATACTCTGCATATAACAATTTTTTTATAATAAATAAAGATATTTATTATTAAAATATTTCAAATTTTACCTGTTGTAGGCTAACCCCATAGTATCAACATCAATGTCTTTTTTATTTTGAGAAAATCAACATCAATGTCTTTAATTTCTATGAAGTTATACCATGCAAGGAAGAAGAAAAGTGATGCTGAAGAACAAAAGTGAAAGGAATAAAGAGGAAAGAATAAAAAGCAATAAAGCATGCATGTAGGCGGACCCATATCATCTGCTGTGCAGCAGATGGCTGCAATTTAATAAGGACTGTCGAATTAAAAACCGACGGCCGATCACTACTGGTATGGTTCATTTTGATTTTATACTATTAAATCCGGATGTTGATCTATGATCGAACGGTTCAGATCTAAATGCAGCCATCTGCTGCAAATAATGTACAGCAGAGAATTTCGTTTCGCGTGTAGGCATGCCCATGTAGTGTTCTAAATTCGTGTCGTTTTGTGCCGTTCTGTTCCAAACACGGCTTAGCACGGCACGGCACGATTAGTATTTTATTATTTTTACCGTGCCGTTCCGTGCCGTGTCAAAAATTGGAAGGGATCGGAACGGAACGGTTAAGACACGGCACGTTTAGGCACTCCGTGTCTAAATGTGTCGTGTCTTAACCGTTCCGTGCCTAATCGTGTCGTGTCTAAACGTGCCGTCTCTAAACGTGTTGTGTCTAAACGTGTTGTGTCTAAACGTGTCGGGTCTAAATGTGTCGTGTCTAAACATGCCGCCTCTAAACGTGTCGTGTCTAAACGTGTCGTGTCTTAACTGTGTCTTAACTATGTCATGACTCGTGTCTAAACGTTTATTTTTTAAAATTTGTAAAATTTAAAATAGAATAATTAATAAATGCAAAAGATTTCAAAATAATTTGAACTTCCGTGTCTATATGTGTCTATCCGTGCCTACCCGTGTCTATCTGTGTCGTGCCGTGTCTATCTGTATTGTGTCATGTCGTCGTGTCGTGTCTAAATGTACCGTTTCTAGACGTGTTCTCGTGTGGTTCCGTGCCGTGCCATGCCGTGTCTCTCCTCATAAATGTTTTGTGCCGTGCCGTGTCCTACAGTAGGAAACCAAGGGACGACACGCTTAAAACACGGCACGTGAACAGTACCGTGCCGTGTCTTAACCGTACCATGTCCTTATCGTGTCGTGTCGTTCTGTGACATTTTCATACACGCAGACACGGTTTTGAGAACTCTACCCATGAGATAGATGTTTACCCTTGGGTCTAAAAGACACAAAACAGTACAAAAAATGGAATGGGATCTGATGCTGCGCGGGACAGTGTAGCGCAGCATCTGGACCGTCTGATTTTTACTGATTGCATCAAGATTTGTTCCAAAGTATAAAGGCCTCCTGATTTTCATCGCTGGCAATCGATCGCGAAATTGACGGTCAATCCGGACCGTCTATTTGTTGTAGCGCGCTACTACGCTACAACAGATCCGAATCAACAAAAAACACCTCTATTTCTTTTTTTTTTTTTTATTTTGACAGAAGCTGCGAAATCATGAAGAGGAATCAAACTCTCAAGCTTTGAGTACAACAATTCTAAGACTTTTTCGTAACAGACTGTGCCTCTCCTTTCAAAACACCTCTATGTCTTGCTCTCTGTATCTCTCTCTTCTCTCTCTTGATTCGAGTGATGGGTTTTATACTGACAAAGTCAATCCATTCTCGCTTTGCCTCTTTAAAAGAAGAGCACAACTCAAATAAGTGAGAAAAGAGACATTTTTTTTCAAATTGGTCATAAGGAGTTGAATTTGTAAGGACGTTGATACAGTGCTCTGTGTTTTGCTCTCTCAGTTTTCCGTTGTCACTGACGTTCGAAATCCACGTTTTGACTTTAGAGGTTCTTCTTTTTGAAACATCTCAAGAACAAAATACGAGACACCGTAGCTTTTTCCAATTTGTAAAGTGAACTATATATTCATTGTTCACTCCAAAAGCCAGCTTGTTGTCTTTCTTTCTATCAACTAGCACATGTTACATGAAGCACATTTGAAACCGGTGTGAAACGTTTGCAAATTTACATAGCTTGTGTAGACGTGTAGGGAAACGCAAACATGTCATGGTTCTAGATAAATCTTATCCTTATATAATTGATAATTCTTAAACAATGTTATCATTTAACATTTCATGGATGCCTTTAATTAAGTACAAGCACTTCCGGTTTCAAGTAATATTACAAAAATAAGAATATTTAAGTCAAATAGTGTCACTTTAATCTGCGTTCTGCATTATATATATGTAGGACAACAATCACACTTCTTTAAATATTGAATTTTAGAATTAGAAAATTCCTTAGTATTGTCCAATGTAGTGTTATAAATATTATTTTAAATTGTGTATATATGATATTATTGATAAATCCTAATTCCTCATCTTTTTTTATATTTGCTATATATTGCACCTCACACATTACACATGTAAGATGAAAGGAGATCATGACAAAGATACCTAACTTCATATGCTAAGTATCTATATAGGAGTAGTGGGAAGAGGTCTAGGGTTTTAAATTTGGGTGCTATTTCCTTGGCATTTAGTTGCAATACTCCTCATAGCATCCTAAGCTGATGCATTGTCCCCCATTAGCGTACCAATTGGCAATTGTCTATCAAGCCACTGTCCCTCTCTCTCTCTCTCTCTCTCTCAATCGTACTGTTTTCATCTCACTTGAAACTTGAAAGCACATTCCCTATTTCTAGATAAAAAGGAACCTTTGCCTGGT
>CAXKVX010003595.1:0-21923 GCA_964058865.1 Eleocharis quinqueflora | reverse complement strand
GCGGTTCTTCTGACGGTTTGCGGAGAACAACTCAAGTATTCTTCTATAGTTAGACATGGCAAGAGGTACATAATCTCTTGATTAATTTACGTGTGGAGATTTTGATTTCCAAGATCTTTAATGTCTTTTAGCAATTTTAATTCCGCTATCGAAAATTGAAAGATGATTAGTAGTACTTATGATAATGATTGTATGTAAGTAGTTGAGCACGATAACGTTTACTTACATGTGATGTACCGTGTAGGTATGTGGTAAAAGAAGCGAGTCATGAAATAGATACTTATTATTAGCTGAGAGACGTTGCACATAATGGCAGATTACCAACTTGAGCTATTTAGATACGAATCATATTCATACGATACGACTTGTTATTATTGTATTTATAGGTGTCAACGGTACACCGTTTTGCACGTTTTCGTTCCGTTCCGTCCGAAACGGAATGAAAACGAAACGGTTTTTTTGTTTCGTTTCAAAGAACGGAAACGAAATCGAAATCCACTCTTTTTCTATGCAAATTTCACGAAAATAAACGTTCCGTCCGAAACGGAACGGAAACAAAAGAATTTTTTGTGTTTCGTGAGTGAAACAGAACACCTCAGTTCCGTTCCGTTTTTAACGGTTAACACTCCTATATTTGCATTGGCTTCTCTCTCTCTCTTCATCTGGCTATGGACAGCCCATTACATTACAAGATAATATAAAAGCTGTGAGTCGCCTGACACGATGACGATGGCACTTTTTTGGTTGGATTAGTTCACATGTAAAAATAAGCATTCGGTGAATATATGTTTTTGTGTTTTCCTGTCTGATCCTTTGTGCTTAATTTATATCGACTCTTATTCTTCTCTTTCAAAATTTACCCCTATCTATCTACATGGACCTCATTTAGCATCTACTAGGAGTGTTAGTTCCGATCCAAGCGAATTCAGAATTTACATTAGAAGATGAGAATTAGTATTTTTGACATAGGATGTAAGATTTGAGTGATATGTATAGTTTTATAATTTTGTTTTTATTGAAAATTATAGTTTTAAAAGTATATTTTTCAAAAAAGTTGTTCAATGTGTGATATTTTGAAAATTATTGTTTAGAGTGAGCAGTTGCCTCCCTCTGAATACACGTGAATCCGCCTCTAACCTCATCAATCTGACCGATTCTATCGATCCGATCAACTCGATCCATTTTTTTTTCTTTTTGTAGATTTAGATTTTATATGGTCGGTTACGAATAAAAATTAATCAACCCTAACTACAGTTTGTGAGTACAACGGTTAAATTTGATGCGGATTTAGATATAAAAGGTTTTGGTGTAGATTAAGATATAGAAATAAATTTGATCCATTTAACACAATTTTAAGACTACTCTCATTCTTTTTTTTCTTAAAATAACTTAAGGAATAATTTGTGCCAATGAAAGCTTAACTAATGTAATGTACAGCTTTTTCTTCTTTTTAATGAAAAATTCCAAAGTAGGCGAAGCCTGCTTTCTTGAAAAAAGGTTTAACTAATGTGACTTTTTTAATTAGTGTATGAATTAAAAGTTGAATCTCTCTTTTTTCACGTAAAAGACTTCCACATAAAAATGTAGTCTCAAAATGTTTATTATTCGACACCACTATTCCCCACAATTGAAAAGTAATCAACTAAATTGTTCTTTTTAATATTTGACAACTCATGACAAATAAGATTTTGAATAAATTAATTTTTATTTAGTCTTAAGAGCATTTTATAATTGTTTCTTCATTTCACCTATTATATATGGCCATAGCCCATAGTCCTTCATGTAAAAGTGAATCTCAGAATCAAAGATGACAGGCGAAATGGAACTTAGATAAAGGTGTTTTGCAGTTCATGAAGAAAGAACAATAATAATGATGTATTTCGCGCGTGCAATATTATAATGCTCTGTGCTAAATTTCAGAATTACATAGTCGTAGATAGTATGTAATCTTCTTTGTTGTAATTGAGTGCAATAAAATGAATACTGTTTGGTCAGAGCTAAGAGACATATTTATAAAATGACGCGATGCCACAGAGAATCTAATGCACCACAAATAGAACCAACTTGTGGAAGTCTCAAGTCTGGGTTTCTGGGAGGAGGAAAATAAATAATTAAGAGAGAGAAGAAATGGAAGGAAAGGAAAGGAAATAACAGTTCTGAGTTTGGATTTTGGAGTAGCGAACTAGCGATGCTGCGCCACGTGAAGATGCATCTCTCTCCTTCCGACGCCACCACGACCGTACCTCCTTCCTTTTTCTCAGGTAAGGCATTCTTATTCTTTATTTTTCTCAACTTCCCTGCTAGTTAATTATTGTTCCCACTTTATTTATATCAATCAATCGTCGTGCCTGATTTCTTATCTAAATTGCTGAATGTTGACATGAATTCTAACTGATCAATCTATTTGACCGATTAATTTCACCATCAATTGTGCAATTATGTGAACCCTCTTTGTTGTGAATCATCTTTCACAAATATTACCAGTTTACTTTATCAGTTTAATAGTTTGCAAAGAATAGTAACTTCAAAGAAAGGCGTTGGTCTTTTTTCCTTAAAAGAGAAGAATTCTGTCAATAGTTGTTGTTGTGCAATAAGCACCTCTCTTCTCTTTATTACTTCCAAACATGAACTTGATATTGTAAGTTTGAAATTGCCTTGTATCTGCAGTCTCTTCACCGTGTACCAGACATATCAAAGGGCACCCTTTTTTAAGATTTATCCCTCCTAGCATTAGCACCTCTGATTTGGTGATTGGTAAAGCAAATCCAATTACAGCACAACACAAGAGGCCCCAGGTAAGAGCACACACATATATGTTTTTCCCCCTTATTGTTTAATGTTTTTTTAATTGAACTACTCTTCTTTTCTTCAGCTTTTGTTTTGCCAAAAGCAACAGGCACCTCTGCTTGACTGTAGGTATTTTCTGACTCTATTCTGTTTTTTTTTTTAATTCAAAGCTTTACGAATAATAAGACTGGTTTTGTTTTAGTTTATTTAACCACACTTGTTAATATGTTCATGCACTTCATCAAGATAGCTGTTGGTTTTACCAAGTAAGGCTCAACTGACTGCTGCACAATTAAGCCTCAATTAACCACCAATTTTTCAATCATGATATTGAAGTACTTTGTACTGTAGTTCTCGATACAATTGGATTTGTTGATTAGCTGTCAATCCTGAGTTTCTCTTTAAACTTAAGGTCTATTGAGGAAGTTTATGATTCTTTGGCACAACGTCTTCTTTCCGCTCTACTCCAAATTCAGGATTCCACTTCGAAGTAAGGGTCCTATGCCTTTCCTCCTAATTGTACCAGCATTGCTGTTACTGGTATTAGTATAACATCCTATTTTTTGATATCAAATCATTAAGGCATTCTGCAGTTCTAGCTAATAACTTTCTAGGTTGCTAACACCCTGGGCCAGACTGACATATACCGTCAATGTTACGATCTAAGTTATAGAACTCGAAGTAATCAAATTGTGAACTTCAATATGACATCTATCCCCTAATTGGGATTACTGGTTACTTGACCTGGTTGCCTTAGAACCATTGTTAATGGGTGGGTTCTTGTGAAGGTTTGTTAAAATGCTGAATGATCAGGTCTGGCCAGACTTGTTTGTGCTTAGAAAAAACACTTATTGAGGTTTTGGGTGGCACATAAAAAAATTTCCCTTTTTTTAACATGCTGACAGGGGGGGTCCTGTAACTGATTCTGTTGTATACTTCAAATAAAATTAATCTGACCTGAATGGACTTGGATCCTTACCATTGTCAACCCTACTAAATGAAACTTTCTTGTCAGATATATTGTAGGATTGGCGGGCCCTCCTGGTGCAGGGAAGTCAACCCTGGCAAGAGAAGTGGTGCTACAGATTAATTCTCTTTGGTCAGAAATAAATCTGGAGAAGGGGTCAAAAGGGAAAATTGGAGAGGTTGCAACTGTGCTTCCAATGGATGGTTTTCACCTTTATCGGTCCCAGCTGGATCAAATGGGGGTTGGTTTCACTTTTTGTGTACCTTTCTTTCTTTTTCTTTTTTCTTTGTTTGCAAACAAAAAGAAAAAGAAAAAATGTCATATGTTCCCCCTTTCTTATGGATACTGCTCAGCTATCCCTCTAAATAATCAACTTAACGTACATTTAAAGAGCCTTTTCTAATTAGGCAGCATTAACTACAAATATTTCTGATGTCTAGGTATTCCCTTTCACTGGAAGGTACATACCTAGCATTATTTCTCCCATTGTTGTTTTTCCCTGATCAAAGTTATGACAAGCACATTTGTTCTTTGAAATTGCATTTGTCCTCTCATTGTAAACCATAACTGTAATCAGCTAGCTTTTCTTTCTATCATTAATATCCAATTCCTCATACAATAATATTCTAATCTATTACGAGAATTATAGCTTGTTGCATATGATTGTTTATCTAAAGAAAACAACTCAAGTGCTGTCATCATCGTTGTCTTTTTTTTATTTTAGATAAAAACTTTTTTGTTTTAGCATTCTCTTTCTGTCTTCTATGTGTTTTTCAGGATCCAAATGAAGCCCATGCAAGAAGGGGAGGTGAGAGGAGCCAACTCGAGTGCTTTTACTATTTCCGTTTTGTGGGCTTTATTACTGACTGGTAAAACCATTGAATTGTTGTATCAGCACCTTGGACATTCAACCCTGACCTACTACTGAAATGTCTCCTTACTCTGAGAAAGGAGGTAATGTAGAAAAATATGAACTTCATCTTCTTTTTTGTGTGTAAAGTACTTCTATATTTTTAATGCAATTGTGCATATAAATGTAAAAATCTGACTTTTGCAATTAGCAGTGTCACATTAACAAATAAGGTCTAGAGAATGTCAAGTGGTTTAAAAGTGACTAATCACCAGTTCATTAATGCAAACTATCTGAACCATCTTCCTTGATTTTCAATTTAAATTGGACTTAAGAAAGGTGGTTCTATTAGAGCTTGAGGTAAATTTATCAATGGTTATCAATATACTTTTTTTCTTTCTATTTTCAGTCTAATGATTGGGTTACCATCATCATCTTCAAAATGTCTGGTATTATTCTGCATATTGTGTAAAAAAAAAGTGGAATTTGTAAAAGAACAAGGAATAATTAAACGAGGTATATTCCATTATGCTCTAAAAATTTCTCGTTGATGATGCTTTTCTATTGTGTAGGGTTCAGTATATGCACCATCATTCGATCATGGTGTTGGGGACCCGGTAGAAAATGATATACATGTCAGTGCAGAGTGAGTATGTTTTATGACTATTGGTTGATTTTTGTCTCAGCTCTGCTAAATTTAATCAGTAGGCCATATCATACCTCATGCAAAGAGAACCATGTCCAAATATAGGCACTGATATCAGTATCAGGTTACATGTATGCCACACCGACTGGATATGGTCAATCTGGCATGAACCTCCTTAGCTACAAACCTAAGATATTAATTTTTTTTTCAATTTTTAGGCACAAAATTGTGATTGTGGAGGGAAATTATTTGCTTTTGGAAGAAGATACCTGGAAAGACATCTCCTTATTATTCGATGAGAAGTGGTGGGCCTTTTGTTCCATTATCGAACTTTTTCAATCTATGCTAATTAACAAACATTATCAGGTGAAAATCATGCGCAGGAGTCCTCGCCTCTTTCTAGTTCGAATTTTAACCTAATTAATTTACCAGGTTCATTGACATAGATATTGATGTATCCATGGAGAGAGTTCTCAAGCGACATGTTTCAACAGGTTCGTCTATATTCAAGAAAATATAAAGCTGCTCCCCTCCCTTAAAATTATACATGGTGTTAATTTGATTTTTCTGTTCTTTTTTAATATCTCATAGGGAAGGAACCTGACGTTGCCGCATGGCGGGTAAAAGCATCTTTATTTTTATAGTGACCATTTTTCTTTCCCCAATATAGTATCTGTACCATGAAATAATAGACAAGAGTACTAAAAATACGACTTGGTTTGAAATTAATGCATTGTGACATGTTTTCTTTCTAATACAGATACAGTACAACGACCGGCCTAATGCAGAGTTGATCATGAAATCGAAGAATAATGCTGATCTTGTTATCCAGTCAGTTGACCTTTGAATAAGATTTGCCTTATTTGTTTATGTAATAAGATTGTCCCTTTGAATAAGAGGCATCGTAGGCAGAACAATGCATTTCATAAGACATAAGGAAATGAATGTTGCTTGATTTCTTTTTCTTAAGACAGTAATTTGATACAGTTTGTGATTTCTTTTTTTCTCTCTCTTTGAAACCTGTCTCTCTTTCTGCGACGACTAAGGTTAAGGGAGGTTCATTGGAGAGTGGAGCATAGAAGGTTCACCTGTCATCTCGATTTTCATTCGCGTATTAGTTTCCCCATCCAGGGAAAGTCTAAAGAGCCGAGCCGAGCCTAGAGGGGCCTACGAAAGGGCCGGATAAGGACCGAGTCTAAAGAGGGCTTAATAGAGGTCGGATAATAAGGGCTTTGTTATAAGGAAATAGGTCCGACTCCTTTAAGGTCCGACCCTTATCAGGCTCTCGGAGTTGCAAAGGGTCGGATCAGAGCCGGGTAATAAGGACTTTGGTCATTTTTTTTTATTTTTTTTAATTGTGAAAGGGTTGATAAGGATCTGAGGGGCTGGCGTGAATAAGGGTTGCAGAGGGTCGGATCAGAGCCGGACGGAGTCGGGGCTTGAAAGGGCCGGGTAAATAGGGGCCTGTATTTTTGGAATAAAGCCCGGCTCTTCTAAGGCTCGATCCTTTCAAAATCTTACAAGAGGCCGGGCTGAGGACCAAGGGCTTATGGCATATCTCTATCCCCATCATCTCGATTATAATTCTCAATTTTAATTCTCGTTCTTTTTGACTGCCTGAGCAATTAGGGCTGCTAACGAATCGGGCCGGTTCTCGAGCTTACAGGGCCTAAAATTCGATTGTGATTTATGGGCCGGATTATATTCAAGCCGAGCTCAAAAACTCGAATCGGATCAACATATTGACGCGGCTTGAGTTTTACAACGAGCGGCCCACGTATACTCGAATCGAATCAAGCTCGATTGAAGCTCCACTATTACACAGCGAGCTCGTCTCCTCCAAAACAGGAATCCGCCGCCATTTCATTTCTCAATCTCTCGACTGTCGCCATTTCCTCTCTCACTTTACCATTTCCATATCTCAATCTCATGCCTCACCTCCTTGACTTCTCTTGTAATGATTCGAATGGCATCAACCAGTTCTAGTCGTTGGATTACTATCGAACATGATCTGTGGAGTTAGATGCCGGAATGGAGACAACCATTAGTCAAGTATTGGAGAAGAGTTATACTGAGTTTGTTATAAATTTTCAGTTAGTTAGTGTCAGCAGCTAATTTCATCAGCTGTGACACAATGAAAAGAGAAGAAGGGAAGAGGGAAGTAGCCGTTGAAAGGTCCAGGGCAATTTGGGCAGTTCGGGCAATTAATGAAGAAGAGTATGGCAAGCGGAGCCCATTAACCGAATAGAGGAATTAAGTTCATATGAAGGGCTGAGATTAGAATAGAAATAGATCTGACGAATAGGATATAAGGGGTTGTTAGTTAGTTAGCTGGGCAATTCATGAAAGCAGAAAGGCTGCTGAGTTTGGCAGCTATATATATACCGCTACTCCATTGTAACCAGACATGTGAAATGAAATTGAATTCTTGGTTACACTGTTATTCTTGTGCTTAGGTTCCTGAGTACAAATTTTAGTTTACTTCTTTTCTCCAATCTTCCGATCAGCATCTCTAAGTGAACTGATCGGTATTTCCAAGTGAACTGATCAGCATCTCCAAGTGAACTGAGCTGCTGACAACTGGTAATCTCGTTCGATCATCCTGATTCTCACTCGATTAGGCTAGCTCAAAACTCGAATTGAATTTGAGTTGCTGACAATTGGTATCAGAGCCAGGTTGGCTCAGCTGTCAGAGTGGAGAGAGTTTCAAGAAGTTTAAGAATGGCGAGTAAGACTCGCAATGCTGCAACCAACGATGGGGAATCTCACATCGACATTGCACACATCAACGAAAGGTTCTCAAAAATGGATTCCAAGACAGAATCTTTGCAGAAAGATCTTGGCAAAACCAGTCAAGAGTTGAGTGGAAGATTGAGCAAGATCGAAGAAAGCTTAGCAAAACTCATAAGATTGGTCGAAAGATCTCTTGATCAACAAGAAGGAGGGAGTCAGTACAGCACTGTGAGACCTAAAGAAGGAAACCACAAGATTGTGGAATTAGACAGAGTAGGAGAAAGGCATAACAACAAACAAGATGCAGTGCTTAAGGAGGCGCGTCGTCTTGTTGAAGAAGAGAATGATATTGAAGAAGAAAATGAAATGGAAGTGGTAGAACTGAGATATGAACTGTCAGGTGATCAAGAATCCGAGATTAACCTTGAAGAAGTAGAGACAAGATTTGAAACTCACCAGATCGGGACAGATGCTGTCACTGCCACATCTCCCATTGCACCAGCTGCTCATGGTGACATCGTGGCACACCAGAGTGGGCTAAGAACACACAAGATCGTAACAGGTACAGTTCAGTTGAAATCTACTTCTAATCTGGTCGATCAGATCCAGCCTCAGTTTGGTACCAACAGGAGCCTTTTGGTACCGATCTCCAATGGGACCGTGATGATGGGGATGTGTAACCCTATCAAACTTAGTCCTGCCATTCTTGTGAGAAGTACTGAGGTAATTCCACACTACTCCAACAATATCAGTGGTGACACAACACGTTTCACTGCCGAAATTCAACCGAAACCACCTGACCCCTTTCTGCCTCAATACCAAGACTCGGGTCAGGATTGTTGTTTACAACTCAAGTCTACTCAAATCGAGCCAATTGAACACCCGATAGAAATTGATAACCCTCATGAGTGCTTTGAGCTGATTTCACAAGAGATGCGATGTGAAACAACAAATTTTCTTGTTTCAATCCAACCAAAACCACCCGATGGGGCTAAATCAGATGGTTTGATATTTCACAGCATTCACACATGTACAGCTGAGCACAAGAGTATGGGGCTAAATCAGTTTTGGCATCATTCTCAGCTGATGGGGCTACAAGCACATCAGATTAAGACATGTGTTGGACTTTTCAAGATTACAAAACCCATTCAACAGCAATTCAAGTCTGGTACCAAGCTAGATTCATGGAATTCAATGACCTTGACACTTCACTGTAATCACACTCATTCTTCCTGCCATGGGGTAGGTTGTGAAAAGTATAAAGGAGTTCCTATTGCAATTGACCCCAAACCACCTGATAGGCTTGGGTTACAGCTTAAATTCCAAGATTTTAATGTTTTTGTTGTAAGTCACAAGCTAGTGCATTCAATTCTCCATCCAAAGATTGAGCATACACTCCAAATGCATAAACATTTCTTGAAAATTCCTTTACCTTTTCTTGAAAACCTGATAAGGAAATTGAATGAATTCAGTCTCCAAAACCAGCATGTCCATCAAAGGGGTACAACTAGGCAAAAGACAATAGGTACTGCCATTGAACTAGTACCAAGGGCAATTGAGAAGGGTATTTTTGGAAATGGCTTGAGAGTACTTGTTGCCAAGATGTATACAACCATAATCACCATGGCTCATACCAGGGGGCATTCTCAGGACTTGTTGATGGAACTATGTGGCTACCTGAGAATAGAAGTGCAAGTGGGCTCTCAGAATAGTTTGATTGATCACACTAGTATAACAAGGGGCTGGCAAGTACTGAGAAAATTGGGAATTGTGCACACACAATTGCTGGATTTAATCATAGCAAGGGTGCCAACAACCTTAGTCATGCTATTGCCTCATGGCAAGGGAAAAATTGTCCTTGGGAGGGTTGTGGAATTGCCAGGGCTAATCAATCATAAGAAGAAGGTAGTAGAGGGTTGGCTCTGGGTGCTAATTCACAGGGTGCAAGGAACTGCATGCCAAGACTTGCTTTTCACAGAAACATACCACATGGACATGGTACTACTCCTACAGGCGATAATTGGTGCTCCATTTATGGTTATGGTGAATCAAGGGGTGACTGATGTACCAAGATGCCTTCATGCTACTCAGCTGCTACAAAATGGTTCTGAAATTATTCTTCAAAATTGGGCTGGGCTAAAAAATAAAGGAACCAAAATCATAGGCATGATCTTTGATTGGAAAGGAAAGGTGTCAGCTACCCATCAATTCATAACCAACAATAGAACAGTGGAGGGAAAGAGCTTGCCAGGGAATAGAATGCTCATATGGCCAATGATTGGTACATGGGTACTATACCACTGAAATTGTATGAAGGGAAAACAAAAATGATACTCCTGCAATATAGCTATCAAATTGAAATGAAAGGGCATCAAATTGGACAAGAGATAGGTCTCAATCTTCAGTTTGCTGGTAATACGAAGTGGTACCAGATAACTGTGGATACAGTATCGATACCAAACAAAGAACTCGGTACAACAGTCAGGGCTAAAGTTACCTTGTGTTTTTATGCTCTCCAATCAATGCAAGAAGGGTTACCATATTGTAACAAGGAGCTGACAAAGCGGAGTACAATTCTTAGGTCAGTGGCACGAATATGGATTTCCAAAAGGGTAGTCAATGTCTTCTGGTCAGTTAGATGGTGTCAAGATATATCACACTTTGTAGCAACCACCCAGCAGCAACCACCCAAACCATCACCATTGAGACACAAAGATGCGCAGGGTTACTCATTGAAACCTTGGGGCCTATGTGGAATCAAACCCATTTGGCCAATGGCAAATATTTACTGTAACCTCATGGTTCGAGTGCAAAGGTCCTCCTTCAAGCAGCTACAACTGGGGGATATCAGTTCTTTTAATCGACACAAGCTTGGGGACAAGCTTGTTTGAAGGGAGGGGCAATGTAATGATTCAAATGGCATCAACCAGTTCTAGTCGTTGGATTACTATCGAACATGATCTGTGGAGTTAGATGCCGGAATGGAGACAACCATTAGTCAAGTATTGGAGAAGAGTTATACTGAGTTTGTTATAAATTTTCAGTTAGTTAGTGTCAGCAGCTAATTTCAAGCTGTGACACAATGAAAAGAGAAGAAGGGAAGAGGGAAGTAGCCGTTGAAAGGTCCAGGGCAATTTGGGCAGTTCGGGCAATTAATGAAGAAGAGTATGGAAAGCGGGGCCCATTAACCGAATAGAGGAATTAAGTTCATATGAAGGGCTGAGATTAGAATAGAAATAGATCTGACGAATAGGATTTAATGGGTTGTTAGTTAGTTAGCTGGGCAATTCATGAAAGCAGAAAGGCTGCTGAGTTTGGCAGCTATATATATACCGCTACTCCATTGTAACCAGACATGTGAAATGAAATTGAATTCTTGGTTACACTGTTATTCTTGTGCTTAGGTTCCTGAGTACAAATTTTAGTTTACTTCTTTTCTCCAATCTTCCGATCAGCATCTCTAAGTGAACTGATCGGTATTTTCAAGTGAACTGATCAGCATCTCCAAGTGAACTGAGCTGCTGATAACTGATAATCTCGTTCGATCATCCTGATTCTCACTCGATTAAACTAGCTCAGAACTCGAATTGAATTTGAGTTGCTGACATCTCTCCTCTATCGCTCCTGCACCGCGTATCTCCTCTTCCTAGTGCCGTCCTTGGTAATTGGTACAAATAAATTTAAAGGCCTAAATTTTGATCTCTCCAACTCTCGAATTACACTTGTCGTCATTGGACCAGATCATTTCTGTAAAGAGCTCTGACCCTGTAGTATAAATAATTTCAAAATTGGTCAAATCAACTATTCTTTTTCATTTCTATAAAAGTGCAAATTAAAATTTTCACTATTAAATTGAAAAACGTCTTCTTAGTTTACATTATTATAATTTGATGGAATTTACTTCAAAACAATTTTTATTGGAATGAAAAATTTAAGTGCGTACATCAGTAGCGGATGCATCATAGCTCAGGGGCAAGTGCCCCTCTGTAAAAAAAAATTGCAAAATAACTTTATATATTTGTACGATTTATCAGATTTTTTGTAAAATAATTATGTATATTTCAAAATCTGTCTAATTTTGTTCTCTCTGAAAAAAATTTATAAATCTTGTCTTCTATGACGAGTATTCTAAATCCGTCCCTGATGTACATAATACACAATCACCTACTTCAAAGAATGTCAGGTTTTTCAGTAAAATGTACATATTACACAATCAAATACAATAATACAACATTTTAACTTATTTGGGTCGATACTAATTAAACCCTAAGACGTACCTCTCTGATTACACAGAAAGAACGAAGACCTGGTTGAAATATGAATTACCAAATCAGTACCAGTCAATCTTGCCACTTGCACTGAAAATCGGTAATTTAGCTGTGTTTACATAGCAATATTGGACTAAATGAATTTGGTCTTTAGTTAAAATATAAATCATGTAGTTTCCTTGCTTAGGTCATGATTTGTTGATTGTATCACTGTAGAAATATAATTGCAGAACTAGCTTTTGTAAATGCAAAAACTTTTTATCAATTTTAGTTGATTAATTTCCTTTTAGAATTAGAACCAAGGAAAATGGGTACAAAACGGGGCAACAATTGACTCAGTAGAGAAGCACATTCCATCATCATACAAATGGCGGATACGAGTCTGTGATATCTGGTGTCTAAATTTTTTTAGCATGGTTTGAGAGGAAGGAGGCCAGAAGAAAGAATAGCTATAGGGGATTCCAGACTGACTGCTGAGAAACTGCAATGTCTCATGCTGCCAATTGACAAAGATGGACCTGACAATTGGATTCCTGCTGAGGTGCGTTTGTGTTATGTACAAACCTCTAAATCTCAACTATGCTTTCTAGGGACCAGTGTCTTTTATTTTCCTTGATTTCTCATTTAATTACACAATTATGGCAAGTTGAAGCAAATTGGGTCCTTAGTATTTAAATATAAATTTAATTATGGATGGTTGTACACATAAATGCCCAATTGCATTCATACCAATGGTTGCAATAGACATATATATGCACAATATATATTTTCAGTATCCGATTCTTCACTCTCTCAAGTTTCAGTTATCAGGTTTATTAATTCACTCTAACTACTAAAGGATAAATTTGACAGGTTCTCAACTGCTATATTTGTATCATGAACAATCAGAGAAGTACATCAGGTAATGTCTGAATACTTAACACATTTGATAGTCATTTATTGGAGTTATGGGATTCATCAAGTGGTGGACAAGGGAAACCTGATGAACGCACTTTTTTCTAACATCATAGAAGGACGCAATGGTTTCTTCAAAAATGACCTGGTAATTTTCATTAATATACTAATGGTACCAGCTTACAACCTTTTATCTCATACTAGTTCAGATTTACAATCGTTATTTGTTGGTGTTTTTTTCCGATCCACGTACAGTGAATTTAAGTTGGGCTCTATAGGATCAATTGTTATCTCATTCTGGTTAAATGATGCATTATTGTACAGTGAATCTAGGATCATCTTCCACGTTTGATTTGAGTCACAAGAATGTTGTGAAAATTAACTGAAGAATGTTTGTATTTATATTTGTGTCAGGTTCTGGTATTTGATTTGGTTTGGATTTTCCTTTTTATCCTTTTTGGTTGGCAAAATTGCCAATCAATATTACAAAAGTGCGCAAGACACATTTGAAGGAGAATCACATCTAATGAATTTCCGGCTCATATATTAGTTTTTATTTATTTCTTTTGAGCAATCAATCATATATTGGATTCTTTTTTTTGTTGTTGTGAAAATTCACATAATAGTTAGTTGCAACCGCAATTTGTCAACAGAAATCAATTTATTAGCTGTGCATTGTTTGAAAGCGAAGGTTGTGGCTAGCATTTAATTTCTCTGAACACCAAAAAACAACTAAAATCGGGGAAGATACTTTGTCATATTTAGGTGTCAAAAACAAAATTGAGCGGTCTGTATTATCTCACGTAGGACCCGTATACAAATAAGGCCAGACAAGATACCCGTGTGGCATGTCTACCATGTTTATGACAGTATACACTCTATATTTATTAGCCTTCTTTTTTCTAGTTTCATGTAATCTCTCTATCAAAGTCAATGAAAATGATCGATCTGAACCGTTGAAAATATTCTTTATACTAATATAGAATTAGAGACTAAATTTTAAATTTTTTTATTTTTTTACTATTTTATCGGACGGGTTGAAAATTAGATTTATCTAACGACTTATAGACATTCAATTTTCAACCCGTCCGATAAAATAGTAAAGAAATTCAAAAAAATGTAAAATTTAGCCTCCAAGTCTATATTAGTATGAGTAATGTTTTGAACGGTCCGAATTGGCCATATTCATTAATTTTGGTAGAAAATGGTGCAGGAGGCTACGAAAAGGAGGTCACGGATCCCCCTCATATATATTTGTGGTGCATTCATTAACTGTTTTAATTAGCTAGGTAATCCGTACATAATAATTTGACAGAAACACATTTTCAAATTTCAATGGGATCATCAGACCACCTATTTTTGCAGGTATATTCATCTTGGTAACAATTGAAACATATACAATTCAATTTTAGGGGGAAAAAAAACTACAACATCCATTCAGAGAAAATATAAACATAACATATGTGATATTTCAAAGTAAATACACTACAATTTATTAACATATCAGTTACTAAATACATCTACGTAGAAGAATAATCTAAACTGAATACATTAAGTTATGTGTCAGCTAAAAACAAATATATTATCTAAATAAAAATAATAAAGAAGTTCAATAGTTAATTGATGATAAATAGTAAATATAAAAATGTTTAATTTTACTGAATTCATCTTCAATGTTCCAACAGTCGGTTTGGTCAACAATAAAATGAAATTCATTTAAAATAAGGCTTCTTTCAATTTCATATTAATTCTATCTCAAAGAATTGCAGGTAAGTCGGAATCTAGGTATTGTTTATTGTTAGCATCCTTTTAATAAAGTAACAATTTCTTGGTGAACAGCTTGAGATTCCAATACTTTGTGTAGTATGTTAGAGGAACATGTAGGATCAACCCTATCAAGTCAATGTATGTTGAACCCTATTTTTATTTTAACAAGAATTAATATTTAACAACAAATTTTGTGCAGCTCTTATTTTATTCCAAAGTGCTCACATAATATTAATTTAGAGGGAAATTTAGGTATATGCCACTCAATAACAATTCAATTAGGAGAATGCCACTCGATAATCGAAAATTAGTTATATGCCATTAAATTTTGAATCAATTTATAATAATGCCATCAACTCCATTTTAACATAATTAAAAAAGAAATTAATCAGAAAATACCCAGTATACCCTCAAAAAGTTTTTTAACAGCAGATGCTTTGTTCGGATCGAACCCAACATATTCGACCTAGCTTTGCTTAGTCTTCACCTAACATCACTCTCCTTCGCTTCGCCTTCTAGTTAGACTGCTCTCCGCCTAGCTCCACTGACATGCAATGCTCTCCACCTGGCTGTTGGGTCTAAAATCTAAATGCCGGTATCGGGTCTAAATACTGGTATAACCTGCCCTGATATAACTTGTTCTGTCATGATAGTGAACCTGGTCTAAATTTTGAAGTAAGCTTTTATGAGTTTGATTCTTGTATTATGTCTTGTATAAAGGAATTTTGAAGTAAGCTTTTGTATATAAAAGATAGTATTACTTTTCTGTGTCAAGTTCTTTGATGTTTGAAATAAACAAATTCTCACATCATGTCTAGTGATTCCGGTACTGAGCCAGATCATAATTACAAAAATGCATCAGCTAAGCTATCTTTTGATTTTAAATTGATTACAGCAACGAATTAATATTGGTAAATAGGTAGATGCCCCGGTTAGATCACTGAACCTCAAATTGCATGTGTTTCAAATTAAAAAAAAAAAACCCTTTTCAACTTTGGTACCGGGTCCAGGTACTGAAACTGTACCAAACGATCAAAACAAATCAACTGAGTTGAAAACAAATCAAACAAATCAAAGCTTTTGAAACAACAAATTTCACAACAAAGTATTAATCTAGCAATGGCTCTGCCGTTGACAGCAAATTTCACCACAAAGTATTAATCTAGCAAAATAAAACAGATATGTTCACAGTTGGCCCTGTAGTTGACAACAAAATAATTGGCTCTGCCGTTGGCACGATCCAGCAAAACAATTCAGATTCTTACAAACTAAAACAACAAATTAAAATGACACCATCCCAAAACAACAAATCAGTCCTCTGCTCCTCTACACGGCTTCCTGCAATTAACAATCAGTCTAGCAAATCAATACTTTGAACTTACAATCCTTTAAGAGAAAAATTCATCTCTGATGATTCTCACCTAAAGTGCAGCAGGGGTGACACAGAGAAAGAGCTAGGCGGAGGCTAGGATTCATCGACTCTCTCTCTCTCTTTCTTTCGAGTATCAGTTGGGTTTGAAGTGGAATATTGGGTTCGATTTCATATTGGGTAGAATAGATCAATACTGCGTAAAAGAAATTTGAGGGTATTTTGGGTATTTTATAATTAATTTGTTTTTTAATTTTGTTCAAATGAAGTTAATGGCATAATTATAAACTAATTCAAAATTTAATGGCATATAACTAATTTCGGATTATCGAGTGACATTTTCCTAATTGGATTGTTATCGAGTGGCATATACCTAAATTTCCCTAATTTAGACGGTGTATGTCTCTATGATAATGATAAGTTGGTGAAGTAAAGTGCAAGGCCAAAGATGCCTTATGTCGGTGCTAATTAGGCAAATTATTAAGAAGAAAATAAAACTATTTAGTTTGAGGCTACTAATAAGTAATAATAGACCAGAAAAAACAATTTATGATGTTATATATATATGCCACTTTTGCGAATCATATAAAAAATATATTTGAATACAATTTATAATTTTCTATGTAGTTTTATTTTTTTTTTGATCGAATCTATGTAGTTTTATACAAGGTTCAATATATGATAGACTCTCACTTGAGAAGAAATCCTAAATAAAAATTGCCTGAGAGTGATTTATATGATATTTTACAAAACCATCTCGTGTTTTGACATGTATTCAAATCTTCGTGCATTTAAAATTGAAATAATTTCTTTTTTATAATCTTATTAGATTGATTGTTAAGTTGTCAATTTTGTGTCTAAATCTTGACAAATCAGGTGTAGACTGAATGATGCGAAATACGTGAACTAGGTTACACGAAGAGCACATTGTATTAAGGGCAACTAAAGAGGATGTTTGTTGGGGATGAGGAATAGGTACATTATGAATGCAAAATTTGATTGTGTATTCATGATTTTAATCATCGAATTAATGAGTTACATTTTCTCTTTTATTAAATTATTTGAAGAAAAAACAATAAATTATTAATTATTTCATCCAACAATTCAAATTATGAATGTACAATCAAATAATATATTAATGAATGTACCTAATGCTAACCTGTTTGTCGGAGACGATTGTGTTTGCAAAATCTTCTACACAAACTCCCACATCAACAGTGCCACAGGAAATCAAGGCCGACCGTCACCTCCCGGCAAACATAACATGTGTCATCTTCAATCAATAATATAAGTTATTAGAATCTCGTAGTCTCTTTTTCTCTGTTGGCGGATGCGAGTATTGTATGTCATAATGTTGTTATACGGCGATTTGATTTTTTTAGATAAGAATAGAATTATCTATAATTAATTTTAATTAAAAATAATAATTAAATATATTAAAATTTAATAAATTAATTAATTAACATTAATAGTGTGAAATGTCTTGTGTTCGAATTTTCTTTGTGCTTCATTTTTCACTCGTTTTCTACGATATAACAAAAATTGTCATTGATTTTACAAGACCTAATTGTCACGTGAAGTATCGAAACGTATTCAGAGCGTATCGAAAATTAAATTTGTCGATAAAAGTAAATAAAATATTTGAATACGTCAATCTTATATACAACACGTCACAAATACGACATATACAATACACATTTCATAAAATATCCAAATATTCGAATGTCGGAAAAGTATGCGGTAAGATATTTAAAGTATTCAACTAGCATAATTTTGGAAAAAGTAGAATAAATTAACTAAAAATGAAATGATTAATAAACACAAACCGCCAAAACCGCGTAGGACAGGAACCCTTAACCAGCGGGGCCCACACAACCAATCTTGTCAATTTATTCAATAATAATCAAGTGACCAAAACCTATTGTGGAAACAGATTCAATTAATTAATTAATAGCATGTCGAGTTTCCTTTTCATATTGGGTTTTGAATTTGCATTTAATTTGCAACTACGGAAATAGAAATACTATTGGATGATTTTAGATAGGTTCGGATCTTATATTATCCGAAGCGACCCGTTAACAGCTCACACTGTCACACATGCACCAAGTCTTATTCACATGGGATGCCTCCAGATCCAACGGTGTAGGGATCGCACGAGCCAATTGGAACCGCCCGGTTCAGTGGTCGGTTCGGTTTGCTCCGCTTGGTCCGACCGTTGCCTCATGGGTGCACCTAATCCACCCGACACGCCTACTTGTCACATTGACCCACCACTAAAAATTATTACTAGAGAAAAGAGAAAAGAGAAAAAGGGAAGGAGAAAGGAAAGGAAAGGATCAAAGGATGCGAGAGACTTTTCAAGGGAAGGATATTCGGTGTGCCACGTAATTCATAAGACGTGCTGGAGCAAGTCATTTGATGTGGGTCCCAATCCCATAAAACAAACTCTCTGAAGAGAAGAGAAGAGATCAAAAGGGTTAACTTAAAGACTCGTTGCACTTGTTGCAATTTAATATCATGCCACAGATAAACCAACTAGATTTTCCAATGCGACTACTATAAAAGAACAGTGCCATGCTTCTCTGCTCATATCTAATATCTTCATTCATCATTAGCAATTTTCTCTGTATCTTCATTCAACCGTAGCACTACCGGAGCCACCGAGTTAAGGCATCACACATAAAATGGAGGTGGCAACCGAAGCAAAGTTTGCACATGATATGGATAACCTGAAAGCCACCGAGTTAAGGCTCGGTTTGCCTGGCTCAGAGGAACCCGAGAAACCGATGGTTGTACCGTCAAGAGGAAACAAAAGATCCCTTGAAGAGTCCAATGAGCACTGCCAGGCTACAACCAACTCCACAAAAGCTAACAAGTAAGACTTGCAATTATGCTATTTTTTGTTTTTGTTTTTGTTTTTAAACTTGATGCAATTGTCAAATCTAGGGCTTTTGCTGATGTTAATTTTCTTGATTATCAATTGCAGAGCACAATTGGTTGGGTGGCCACCAATCAGAGCTTACAGGAAGAACAACTTCCACACAAGAATTAGTAATACGAAAACCGAAGCGGAGGCCAGTACCGGTTTGTTTGTAAAGGTTAGCATGGACGGTGCGCCTTATTTGCGGAAAGTAGACCTGAAGTCGTACAAGTGTTACAAGGAGCTAAGAGAGGCCTTGGAGACCTTGTTCAAGTGCTTCTCTCTTGAGATGGACGGTTGTGGTGCCGCCGATTTTGCCATCACTTACGAGGATAAAGATGGTGATCTCATGCTTGTCGGCGATGTACCGTGGGAGTAAGTATCTAATATCTATATTTAATCTCTGTTCATCTTGTTTATGCTCAACAAAAAGGCAAACAAAACATGGTGTACGTTGGCATGTCACCAAAAAAAATATCACAAGAAAATTGGACAATAGTGACCATTATTTATATGTACCTGAAATTTTATTTTAGTATTGTACCAGCAATATCTAACCATTAATTATTGTTTG
Source organism: Eleocharis quinqueflora (assembly GCA_964058865.1). Taxonomy (NCBI): domain Eukaryota; kingdom Viridiplantae; phylum Streptophyta; class Magnoliopsida; order Poales; family Cyperaceae; genus Eleocharis; species Eleocharis quinqueflora. The sequence goes on along the minus strand of CAXKVX010003595.1, from coordinate 2,148 downwards.
TTTTTCAGGATGTTTATCAACTCTTGCAAAAGGCTAAGAATTATGAGAGGATCTGAGGCGAGAGGTCTTGGTTCAAGCCAATGAATGTGAAAACAAGAGAGAAGCCTGAGAAAGGGAAAACTATACATGTTTAATTGCTCAGCTGGCTTGTATTTTTGCTTGGATTCTGAGTTCATGCAAGCCTCTAATCAAATGAACCAAACATGATGCACTACAATGAACTACCAATGAAGGGAGAAGAGGAAAAAGAGGATTAACGAATTAGAACTTTGTGTATGAGCAGAAGTAACCAATGCATATTTTCTTGTTAAGTGTAGCAAGATTTATGTTTCATCCTATTTTTTTCTTGATGTCAGATTTTGACTATCTTCATTTTTTTTGTTGTATCAAGTCTATACAGAGTTAGGGAAGTTTTTTCTTGTTTTAGTTGTACAAAGGAGATGATAATTAATTAGTAGTTTTTTTTATTATAAGATTTATAACTGTGAGAGGGCTTCTCGTTGTGAGAAATTTCTTGTTATCAATTGAAGCAATTAAAGAGAAACAATATTAGATGCGCACAGATATATCGACTTAGGAAACAGGAAAAACATGAAGAAAGTTGGGGACACCAAACATGTCATATATATATGTGTGTTTTATTCAAATCCTGAGAACCAAATAATTAGGCAATGGAAAATGTTTGAAGAAATTTTACGCATAAATTAAGAACAAAAAGCATACAAGTTCCTTCGTCAAATTAAGCAAAACTTTTCTTAGTTTATAGTCTTTGTGAAATCCATCTTGTTTATGAATAATATAAAACTGATGGAACGCATAAATTAATCAATATAATTCAATTAGAGGAGATGAACCAGCAAATGGAATAAGGTGTAAACATCCAATTAGCCAATCAGGTGGATGGAGGATGGTATTCTGTGTACGTATGGGAACAGCTTCCGACAGGCGACAGTGTACATGTGTGAAGCAAGCACAATGCACATGAAGGGAAAATCTATCAATATTAATTAATTAATTAATTAATTAAGAACCATAAAAGCATCCAATGCAATATGCACATGGTTTAGTTTATCTCTAAAAGGAAAGAGAGAGAAACAGCATATACGAATATGATAGATAGATCATAGATAGAAGGAAGGAATGGGTCAACTTAATTTGTTTGGCCGGTTGCTAGATGTGATCATGTGAGATGGATGCATGCATTATGAATTTATGATATATAGACATAATAAATAGGAGCTGGTATATCGATACCTTCAGTGATACCATCATCGATACCAACATGACAGATTCAGTTGAATTCAGTTTGCATGTTTTTTTTTTATGATGCATGTTGTTTTTTGTATTATGCATATTGTTTTTATTATTATGCATATAATTGATCGGACGCTTCACTGAAAATGAATGTCGCTACGCTCATCGACGCGAATTGCTACGCTCATCGATGCGGACTGGACGAATCCAGTTGCATTTATTTTGAAAAGTTGTTCTAGTTATTATGCATGTTGTTTTTGTTATTATGCATGTTATTTTTTGTTATTATGCAAGTAAATAACATGCAAAATAATACAAATAACATGCATAATAACAAAAACATCATGTATAATAACGAAAACATAATAAATCATAAGTATAACAAAAAAACATAACAAACTTAGCATATAAATCATAAGTATTTGACTGTTATTCATGTTTTTAGATGCACAATAACAAAAACAAAATGCATAATAACGAAAACAATATGCATCATAAGTAAAACAAATTTTCATAATAAATCATAAATAGAAAAAAAAACATATTGAACTTAGCATATAAATCATAAGTATTTAACTGTTATGCATGTTATTATATGCACAATAACGAAAACAACATGAATAATAACGAAAACAATATGCATCATAAGTAAAACAAATTTTCGTCGGAACTCAACTGGACGTGTCTAGTTGGTATCGCTGACGGTATCGAAGTTGAGATCAGCGAAATATTTTCCTAATAAATAATGCAATTGAGGAGACACAGTGACCTACCATGGTATAATTAATGGAGACCATATAATTGGCAAAATGAGTCCAAAGCTAGCTTTGTATCATGTTTCATGTTTCATGTTTGGTTCGTATTCGTCTCATGATTTGACATGCTTGATATGAT
>CAXKVX010003594.1:0-46845 GCA_964058865.1 Eleocharis quinqueflora | reverse complement strand
ATTTTTGGAGTTTTTTAAGTATTTGTTTTGAATTTTTTAAAATGACATAAAAATAGTAATAAAATAATCAATGTTTATGCATAAAAGTATGACACTTTCAAAAATCCGAAATACGTATTTAAAAAACTCCAAAAGTAGAAAAAATTTGTATCCGAGGAGATTTTGATATAAAGAAATTATTGAGAATGATAAATCGAAATTTTAGCGGTCCCTTTGTGAGATTTGACGCCCAAATACGGGAGGCTCGGTGCTTGGTCAAGCACCGTAGCCTTACTCTATATATATATATATATATATATATATATATATATATATATATATATGCGCTCAATTTGAGGCTCTCTGTCATTGTGACTAGTAAAAATGTAACAGTCAAACATTATCAAAAGAAAAAAATCTTTTGCAACCCTTCATCTGGCATTCCTCATATAGTCGTATGCAAGTGTTTATACTTAAACATGTAAATTGTTTATATCCGCACTCATAAATATTAATATCGTCATCGACTATGCGAAATGTTTGCCAAACGAGCAACACTACATATATAGCTGATGTAAAATTATTAAATTAAGAGGGGCGGATTTTATCATTCTAATTGAGCATGCATGATGTAAAATTAAAATTCATTATTTTTCGAGTTGGACCAGTCGAGTCCGAAGTTCAGATGAGTTACATATATGCGGGTTTAATGTACATTTCTATGCTTCATACACTATCAGAATTTGAGTGATTAACGTCGAAAGAAAATAGGCTTTTGCATAGAACTAAGGATGAAAAATGCATCTTTTGCAAGAAATAATCATGGAAAATGCCCTCCTCACAAAAAGCATTTTCTCCGTGAAATATCATGGAATACTTCTTTTCTGTGGAGCTAAACACGCAAACAACTCCACATAGATAATATTGCTTGTGGGATCGCCTATTTTTATTTTGGAAATTTAGTTATATGTCACTCGATAACAATCCAATTAGAAGAATGCCACTTGATAACAGAAAATTAGTTATATGCCACTGAATTTTGAATTAGTTTATAATTATGCCATTAACTTCATTTTAACGGAAATAAAAAAACAAATTAATTATAAAAATACCCAAAATACCCTCAAGGTTTTGTTTGGTTTTTCTAATGCAGTATTGATAATTGGCCGAACCCAACATCATAACTGGTCGAAACCCTAGCCTCTCGTCGCTTAGCTCCGCCTCGCCCAGCACCACACCTCTGCCACGCCTACCACTGCCTCGGCATTGCATCTCCTCCGTCTAGCTCCACTAACGTGCAATGAATCGTGGAAAGTCTACAATCGACGGGCAATCGACATGTTCCAGCGAGGTCTAGTCGAAAAGCAAAGCTTTGTCGATAGTCAATTGTCAATATTGCGGGGTTACCGTGAGAAAGCACTTGAGCAAAACCTAAAAAAAATCTGGATTGAGTCTGAGTTTGCCATGGATTGTATTCTGGTATTTTGCCGGTACGGGTCTGTTCTGGCATATTGTTGCCGGTACGGGTCTGTTCTTGCTGGTACCACTGCCTCGGCATTGCATCTCCTCCGTCTAGCTCCACTAACGTGCAATGAATCGTGGAAAGTCTACAATCGACGGGCAATCGACATGTTCCAGCGAGGTCTAGTCGAAAAGCAAAGCTTTGTCGATAGTCAATTGTCAATATTGCGGGGTTACCGTGAGAAAGCACTTGAGCAAAACCTAAAAAAAATCTGGATTGAGTCTGAGTTTGCCATGGATTGTATTCTGGTATTTTGCCGGTACGGGTCTGTTCTGGCATATTGTTGCCGGTACGGGTCTGTTCTTGCTGGTACCGGTCTTGTCTGGTACGTTGAGAACATGGAACTGTGTTAAATTTTTTTTTGCTGTCAGAAATAGTCGAAGGAAATTGATAGCTAAGGAATAAATTCTAAAAAGAAATAATGGTTTTTTTTGTGTGAAATTAACCGGTTCTTCTCATTTGTCATAAACTCACAGTTGTTGATCTCTTTAGATTGGTATGATATGATTTTGTCTTTTACTGAATGAAACTTTTATTTCTAGTGAACAAAAGACTTAGGAGAGGAAATCATTTTTTAATATTGGTATTCAAATCAATTTTGGTAAAATGCACATCAAAATCAATCTTGAGGGTATTTTGGGAATTTTATAATTAATTATTTTTTATTTCTGTTAAAATGAAGTTAATGGCATAATTATAAACCAATTCAAAATCTGGTGGCATATAACTAATTTTCTATTATCGAGTGGCATTCTCCTAATTTGATTGTTATCGAGTGGCATATACCTAAATTTCTCTTTTTATTTTCATGGTTAGCTGACACATTTACATGGTATTTGCACGGAAATAATTCAGAAATTACCACAGAAATGTTTCAAAAGTTACCCCGATAATAATTGTATTATCAACATAATTATTATTTATTTGTGTATTTTTAAGAATTGTAGAAACATTATTTCGTCATGATATTATTTCTGTCAGCTAATATATTATTTATGTCAGTAGAACCATTATTTCCGTCATAATACCAATTACAAGCATGTAGCATCAAAATTTACAAATGTAAACTGCACAAAATATAAAATAAACATGTATCCAAAATTTAGCTATATATAAAAAAGAAATTACAAGCATGTAGCCCCAGAAATTGTTGAAGCTTGCAAATAAAGAAATTACAAAAATAAATCTCTAAAGAAAACATCAACCTAATTAAACTACACATCTAATTCAAAACCAAAAGGTAAAAACCACAGAAATTGTTGAAGCTCAAATAAAGAAAGGCTAGCTAACTAGCATATACTCCGCACAAATGCAAAGCTCAACTCACCGATTAACCCCTGCAACACCATTTTCAAGGGTGTGCACTGCCATCGACACCACCACCAAATCCTCCACCATTATCGTCCTCTTCATCTTCCTAGATCTTCCCTTTCCTTTTCTTTAGAGATTTATTCTTCTTTTGATGTTAATATTTAAATATGAGAAGAGAAGAGAGAAGAGACAGAAGATAAAAAAAAAATGGAGAAAGAGAGGGAGCAACCAATAGAAGAGAAGAGAGAAGAGAGAAGAAGACTTGTCTACTAAAAAAATTGTAGAAGAGAGAGAAACCAACATATAGGTTGTATGTTGAAATTTTGGAGGGAATTGATCCGCTAAAAAATGGAGTATTTTCATCGGTAGAATTTTTTCGTGGAAGAGAGAGAAAGTAATATTTGGGAAGTTGAATATTTTCTTGGAAAGGAACATTTTTTCGTCCATAGTTTGTTCTGTGGTAAATTCACGAAAAAAATAAATTCTTTATATGAAAGTGATTTTGTCATAAAAAAAACATATCTAACCATGAAAATTTTGAAAATTCTGATAGTGATAAAAGGAAAAAAAATACTAATCAGTGTATGTCAAAGCTCTATTATGCTTATTGACGAAACATGAACAAAAATAAACAAATAAATAAATAAGTAAATAAATAATTAATTAAATAAATAAATAAATATAAAGGTGGCGATGTATCATGTATGTTCACCCGCAAAGCAATTAATTATTTATTTTAACTTAAAAGTCAACCTCGCATTACCAATTAATGCATCTTTGAACCGTACCGCAAGGCGCATATATAGTGCTTCAATTGGCATACATGTATAAAAATATGAGCATGACTAAAGTAATTTATAAATCATCAAACAAATGTATTTCGCTCTCATTATCTCTATTTTTAAAGTCTAAATGATCGATTCAAATAGTAAAATTTGATTTTCATATTAAAAAAATTTTGGATTCCGAATTTTATATTTAATATGATTTTTTTACTATTTATAAAGAGGATGAAAAATCAGTTAATCTAACGATTTTTGGATCATTGGTTTTCACCTCTTTAAAAATTAGTAAAAATTCTAAAGATATAAAATTAGGTCTCTAATGAACTTTTAATATGAAGATCAAGTTCTGTTGTTTTGATCGGTCGTTTGAACTTAAAAATTTTAGATACAAAGACGAAGTACGACTTGATATTTTGTAAAGCATCGTAACCATGCTAAAAAAATATATACTTAAAGCTATGTAACATAATGTAAAATGTTTAGACGAAATGCAATTGACTTGGTATCTTACACATGGTTTCAATGTTGATTTCATTACAATGACTAATAGAATGAGAAATTAAGGACAATGATTTATATGAAATTTAATTAGCTGTAGTGCCTACGAGCTCAGGCAACCAATTGTGCAAATAACATCGTCATGCACGTACCTCATGCACTGGCACGATAATTGGCCCCATTACAAATCCTTCTCAAATTGCTAATCCTCTTTTCTGGTAAGTGTGATCAATGATTAATATATAAATGCTCATTTGATGAATGGATGGTAGATCAGACGGTGCATGGGGGAAAAATATGAATTCACATCTCCTGAAATGATCAGCAGCAGTGGGGCTCTCCTGCATTCTCACTGCTGTTACAGCGTCGAGTGCTGCTCGTACAGTGTTTTTGCTACAGTACCAACGAATTTACAGCGTAACAGTGCTGTCCGCTGATCATTTCGAGACTCCACATTATTTCGGAGATACGAATTTGGAAAATATAGCATGTGAATTTGAAGTTGTGTTCCATGACAAAAGGACTATTTCCACTCAAGAGCGCTTTGGAGCAATGGAGCTTCATTTGACTGGTCTCAAGAGGTTATTCTTTACGAACCATAATTGCTCTTATATATGTTGTGCATTTTTTTAATTGAATTCAAAGAATTTAAATAAATTCTAATATACAAATTTGAGTGCTCCACAATGGATGAGAGGAGGTCTATTGCTGTGAGACACACAAAAAGGCTTGAAAAATTAAGGAGAAGAATCATGGAAGGCAACTAGAAAATTTGAAATGTCTTCTGCTTAATTAATCAATATGAAACTTCGAAAGACATAATCGTGTTGACATCTTTATTATGAAGGTTATATAATTTTGTCTATCCCACTGCATCGTATGGACATTTTACTATAATATAAAATAGATATTACATTGAGTGAGGCTATGATACTACTACTTCATAAAGCGTCACTCATGCCATACTTCGTCTCCATATCTTTAATTTCAAAGTCCAAACGACATATCCAAATTGTTGAACGTGATATCCATGTGATAACCTTCTTGGAAACCCAATGTTACATTTTTAGAAGTTTTTTATTATTTTTAAAAGAGGTGAAAAGTTAGTTATTTGATGATTTATGTACGATCCAATAAGAATAATTTTATATCCCTCTAAAAAATAATAAAAATTTCTAAAAAATATAAAATTTAGTTTTCAAGAAAATTTTAATATGAAGATCGTGTTCACTGGTTTGAATCAGTCGTTTGAACTTTATAATTAAAGATACGAATGTAAAATACCGCGTGAATGATGCTTTGTAAAGTATCATAACTTCCGCTCATATTATGTTTATGAGTTATCCCCAAGTCATTGCCCTTCAAATACCTCTAACGTGTTTGGCAAATTAACCTTGCTTAGAAAAAAAAAACAATTTTATGCAATATTAATCGGGTATTTTAAGATGTTTCAACAATGAGTACATGTATACTCACAGCGAGTATTAATTTGCAGTGATTCAGGTCAATTATGCAAAATGCTGCTTGGGGGAATTCAAATAATGAATCAGAGAGTTTGACTACAAATATATTTTTAAGATATGTTTTTATTGTAATAATAAATAAATAAATAGATGTTGGTATCAGTTATATTAAATTTAAAGAGATGACTGCACATCCAAGCATGCTTAGAAAATTAAATGAAATTTTTTGATGGATGAACTACACGGAGAATATCTATATATATAGAGAGAGAGAGAGTTGGGCTACGATATTCTGCAAAGCGCACCTCTCCCTGTGCTCTGATTTCTGGTCCGTAGGATCTCATCAATTATCGGGATTCTGGATAGACGGAAACGCTCCGTTCCAACTAAGAAAACAGTGTGGACCCCATCTTCGTCACCTCTCTCCCCTATCTCTCCGCGGCGGCTCTCTGAAACCCTCTATTCACAGATCCAACAAAGAAAAAACCTCTCTTTTCCTCTTCTCCACACGGTCGGATCTGTGGCGATCGATCTGAAAATATTCTGCATAGATCTTCTCCACACGACAAGCAGCCTCGAGCCTCCATAAAAATACCGCCAGCTCCTCATCTCCTCATCTTCTCAGGTCTCTCAGGTCTGTCTCTTTGGGTTGATCCCTCGTTGTCCTGTCGTTTTGGGACCAATTGTCCGTTGGCAGTTTCTGGTAAATTTGTTTCAGAATTGTAGGATAAATTGTTCATTTGTTTCCTTTGTTTCAGAATTGTTCATTTGTTTCCTTTGTTTCAGAATTGTTTATTGATTTGTTTGCTTAGTCCTTTCAGAGTGGTCTAAGCATGGTGTGATGTCACATAGTGGAATGAATGAGCAAAGGGATGAGGCATCAATATATCTGGATCCTCCTCTGTCGCAGTGCAAGGGACGAAGGAAAAGACCCGAAAGGTTCAAGCCACCATCCGAGAAAGCTGTCAAGAGAAGAACTTGCAGCTATTGTCACAGTAAAGATGCCCACAATATCAGAACTTGTCCTAAGGTATGATGTCCCTTACTGAAGCTAATTCGATCTTTCTGAACTTGTCCTAAGCTAATTATAAATCAATAATTACATATTCAATCTCTTACTGAAGCTAATTCGATTTTTGTTCTATCAACTTCAGCGTCGAAATGACTGTTCTAAAAGAAAGAAAAAGGAGGCTCAAATTGAAGATGAAGATGAGGATGATGCAAACTTTGATGAGTCAGAATGATTGTACTATGTTTGTCTAATTCAATGGATAACTCAGTAGTTAATTGTATTATGTATGATTTTTCTATGTTTGTTTAGTTCAGCAAACTTTGTATGATTTTTCTTCTATCAACTTCATGTTTCTGATTGTACTCCGAATGAGGGAAATATTTGAATCTGATTGTGGTCTATTACTTGGATCGTGAGGTCTTTGCTGGTTGATTCTGAATCAAGAGTTTGGTGTTTATATCCGAATTTTGGCCGTTGTTCTATTATATATATGTCACACATGAAATACTTTATGAGAACACATGAAATACTTCTTTAAGTTTAAAAAGAATGGGTTCTTGCATTACCAACATTATTGTTCACATATTTTACCAGTATTATAATTTACCAAGGTATTACAAGGTACCATTTACATTTTACTTAATACATTGATTCTAAAAGAGGTAATATTAGCTTTGATTGTAAAAAGCTTTTGTGTAATCTAAGAAGAAAAACATTTTTGCTCAATGAAAAAATACTTGTAATTTGATAATAGTACATATATAGCTAGTCTTATTGCTACATTACAAGGTTCAAAACTGTCACAAGCATCAACAACTACACACAACTACACAGATAATAAAACAACAATGGAACTTGTCAATTGTTATTAAACAACTCATAAATAAGAAAATGCACTTATATGTAAGATGGCAAATTTAAAATCTACTGCTTCACCATGTTTCATTCACAATGTTTCACCATGGCACTGAGAATTCTTCTATCAACAACACATGTATTTCATTCACAATGTTTCACCATGGCACTGACATGCTTGCAATTCACAAGATAATAAAAGTGCTAATTTCCAAATAACATACATTAGAATTGTCATTGCATAAAATGAAACATAGTACCAACTATTTAGAAATAAAAGTGCTAATTCCAAATAACATACATCTCAATGTTTCACCATGGCACTGATATCAATCAAACATTTCTCAGTTTTAGCCCACGTGTTTCTGGCTTCAAAAACTAGTTTCTGGCATCAATATGCACAAAGTTTCTGGTAATTCTAAAACCATCGCACACAGGAAGCACAATAACTACCAGAGACTAAATCTAGGGTTTGTGAAAAAAATAGAGGGAGAAATACCTTGCGTCTAGCGTTGGTCGAGCAGAAGAGTAGTAGTTTGGAGAAAATTGTCGTCCGGGAAGAACTAGGGTTTGGGAGAGGAAATGTTGAAAAAGGGTTTCAGACGAAGAAAATGGGGGACGAAATCGATGTAGATCTAGGGTTTGGGAGAGGCAATGTCGAAGAACGGTCTCAGACGAATAAATTGGGGGAGAAAATCGATGTCGTGGGAGAGTTCATGTCGGGTTTTTTTGGGGGTCAATCGAATTGTCCAGAGAGAGGAGAGAGCGGAGAGAGCTGAGAGATAGGGGAGAGAGGTGACGAAGGTGGGGTCCACACTGTTTTCTTAGTTGGAACGGAGTGTTTCCGTCTATCCAGAATCCCGATAATTGATGAGATCCTACGGACCAGAAATCAGAGCACAGGGAGAGGTGCACTTTGCAGAATACCGTAGCCCAACTCTATATATATATATATAATAAAAATAGCTCGTTTATGGATCAAAACTATTATAAAAAGTGCTATTCAAATTAGTTACAGACGTTAAGTATTATCATTTATCAATAATAAACTAATAGCACATTCCAAATTAATTCTCGTTTATAATAAAATTTACATATAATTAATTATACAATAGTCACCGACTGTAATACTACAAAACATGAAAACAGTAAAATTAACTGGGACTCCTCTTACAGAAAAAATTTGGAGAAAAATATAATCTCTGTCACAACCAGCTCAACCTAATCTGAGTTGGCATACCAGTTGCCAGATTAATTGCCAGCTGAAATCTCCAAAAACAGTGTACAAGAATAAAATGGATCTAGATTTTATTTGACTACATACATATTTTTCCACCCATTTCAATTCGTAAAAAAGAAATATTCTACCATAAAAAATAATAGTAAAGCTTCAACTTCATTCAAATTATTAAAATTTATGTGATGAACAAAAAAATGTTATGGCGCAACCGCGCAATGGCCAACAGAAACGTGACAAACTACGGCACATGTAAAAATTTCTCAATTGTCAAATTCTCAATTTCTCAAGGCTATGTATTAAGCAACATGCACAGCCACATGACATAGTGGTGAAATTGGTGATAGCTAGGAACGGGAAGCATGTGACGTGGGCCCATCTAGCCGTTTAATCAAGAATTTGGGATTGGTGCCAATTCATTTTTGCACCAATTCCGGAGAAATGATAACTACCTTTTACCTACTCACGTGTGTGTCACTGTACATCAAATTATTGCCCCAAATCATGGGCTGTAATTGGGCCTAAACACAACTCAAAAAAACATTGGGCCTAAACTATTTTTTTTTATCTCCTGTATCTTGCACTCGGTACGGTTTGAAAATTCTCGTCACTTGTGTGTTGTTATTTTATTTTTATGTTTTTTTTGTTTATACGTAGATTTATCACACACACTCATAAACAAATTAGAAAATAAATTTAAAATTATTTTTAAAAATAATTTTTGACGAAGTTTGAATTTCAGATCTTTCCATAGATGTCTTGTAGGTAGGGCTTGGCATTTTATTTTTATGTTATTTGTGTTACGTGTTCTGTTATAGGTAAGCATTCCATTTTTTTGTTGTTGCAAGTTTGATTGTTTTTCGTGAAGTTCTTATTAAGTGGTATTTTAACGAGGTAACTCATATTGATATTTTTTTTGTCCGTAGGTTGACACTTTTCATAGGCTAAAACATTAACACTATCCTTTTTTTTCTTTTTTCTTTTTACACATAAAGATACATAATAGGTAAAAATGATCTAGCGAGAACAAAAAAGAAAGTTCCACATGGTAAATATAAAATTTTATATGTCTGAAATTTCAAATTTGTTCTCAACACTGATCTTTGAATAACAAAAACAACATAAGCCTTTAGATCCAAGATGTACCATGAGTTAATTATTTTCTCGTCTGGCTATTTTCTGTATCATATAAAAATAAAAAAAATCACCTAATATGTAAATTAAAGGTATCAGTTAAATTAAAAGATGCACTAGTGAAAAAGATACATAATAGGTGAACCGTTGACAGTGAATAGATATTAAAATGGTCAATATTTAATTAACGATATCTCATAATAGAACACACTAAAATTGTATAGTCAAAAAGTATTTTTAAGTAATTTCAATTTTAAAATTAATTTAAGTATAATCTTTCAAAACTTTGAATTACGTAATTTTCTCTTAAAATTCATAACATCTTATTTATCCTTTAAAATTTTAACAATCGTATATACATGTCCAACTTATTATCATTCTATTAAAGCTAACCACACACTTATAAATTTCTCATTGCCATCATTATAATAGAAAACTAAAACTTTTTTAAGTTGAACTGTCAGTGTATTACGGTTGCAAATATCAATTATGATTTATGAATATCGAACATTGAAGATTTGTTGGCCTTATATTCGATTAAAGGTGATTCAGTCTCAAGAAATGAGGCATGCTGGGAGAAAAAATAGAGGCAAAAAGGGTGAAATTAACAAGAGAATGAAAAGGACAAGAGGTTCAATTTATTTTGGTGTTTGAACTTTGAAGGGTTATTACTGGAGTGATGCGAAGAAGAAGAAGAAGAAGAAGAAGCGGTTATGATAGTCATAAAATATTAATATGATTTTATTTTTACTTTTAAAATATTTAATAATGGTTAATTTGAGTATGAACATATTTTGATATATTATAATTTTTATTGGACAAATGTAAGAGTTTGAATGTTTTAAAGAGTAAACATGATATTATGAATAGGGGGAAATGTTGGAGCAGGTGCAATTCAAGTAACACGTAGTTCAAATTTTATTTATTGAATTATAACGTCTCAAATTCCAACAGGAAAAGTTTAATTTCAACATTTTAGAAGAATATTTATGAAAGTCTATCTTAATTCAAAACTATATTGTTAAGATTGTTAACAGTATTCATTATTATAGAATTCCAACTCTTAATTGGTAAACAATAATAGAACCACTGCCACTGCACCCATGTAGTAGAACTCTGGTCTTTGTTTAATTTTAATTTTTATTTAGCTAGATTGCTTAGATCAACTCACAAATTTAATGTCAAATTAAACTCAATGTCGTTTCCTCGTGGATCAACATTTGGAATATTATAAAGGCAGGTTGTACAGAGCTTTTGCATCTACTGCATTAATGCATATGAATCGTATGATCATAATCACAGGTTCGGTTAATCGGTTAGATTAAACAATTTGATCTTAAAAATTCGTATGATCAAAATCTTTTGATTTGGATAGGATGAATGAATGATTCGGATTGAATAATAGCATCTCACTGCCATCAAAACAAAGGACCCTAACCACGTATGAAATGCTGATGGGTAGTGAATTTATCATGTCGTCTTTTATTGTTGTTTGTCTTTTGGAACCGATTCTTTTTCCTTTTTTTCGCAGTTGACAATATACGGCTTTTTTTAGAGAGGTTATAAAGGGGATGGGAGCTGATATGCATATCCCTTCATAGATTCCTCCATCAATACAATCGTATATTTTTTACTAAAAATTAATTATGCATGTTACATAAGTTATTATACAGATTAAATTAAAGAAATAAATGTTGATATCTTCAACATATCTCGTCGTATATACATATTAGACGAATTGTTATGCATGTCTAACATACATAATTATTTTTTAATATAAAAATAACATGTTCAGCAACTCATTTAACATGCATAACGATAGAGTATCGATAAAGATATCATTAAAGATATCCTTTACCATGTCTGTCTTGCACCTATAGCATCTTTTCTGAAGTGAAACTTCCAGGTATGGTGCGTATACAAGCACGTCCGATGTATTAAAAAAAAAAAGCTAAACCAGAATATATATATATTTATTCGGCACATAAAAGAAGAATTGAACAATCTTGATACTGTCATACTGAATGCGGTACATGGCATCTAAGTCTATCTGTACATGTAAAAGAACAAGAGAGAGGAGGAACCGACAAAAAAAATGAAATATACAGCTTAAAACTTATTTTTGTTATTTAGAAAAAAGCTTAATGACATTCAGTTGTTATTATTTTCTTTTAATCATTTTATTTACCACCCCGCAGCTTTCAAGAACTTGTCATACGGGCTTGAGGGAGGAAGCCTGAAAGAACTCTCAGACCCACTTGAAGAATCACACCGCAAACTGTAATCAATCTCTGCCAACTTCTCCTTGGAGTCGGAGTCCATATTACAAGAAACCTGTTAGACAAACAGTAAACAATAGTAATATTTAGATTCGGTTCAACTGTCAATTGCAATGTTACCGGGCTAACTTTTTCAACCAAGCCATTAGATAACTGATGTCTATTAGGGTTTGTGTTGAGATTTATGGGTCAAAAGATTATGCAGTCAAAGTGACCCAAGAGTCAGCCTAACCAGTCTCAGAGCTTTGGTTAAATATCTTTCATTTCCCTGTTAACAAGCCTAACATCCCAAATGCCCAACATTGCATAAAAAAAGCCTAAATCCCAAATACTCGGCATTTAGAATGTTTGTATGAACTCTACTTCATGAGGATTTTATTAGAGAAGGAAAATAAAAACCGTGACATGCCTCATTAACAGGATCTTCATTCATGTGCTCGTCTTCTAACAAAGGATCTCGGTGAAGCTTGAAGCTCAAGAGAGCGGCCAGTTTTTGTTGTTTCTCTAACATAAGTGCTTCACACTGGTCTTTCATTTGGTCAAACGACAGTGGGTTCATCAGGACTGGAGCATTTGCCACTTCTTGTGCCGTTTCCCTAACCTGCCAAGGTAAGTTTTGCATCAATAATAGTAAAGAGCGTACACATTGGGAAAAAAGTCTCATATTTATCAATTCTAGAGGGTGGCAATGTACCGATTCTAATAACTTGCTGACACTCAAAACATCATTCGATTGGATTGACTCGGATGGTCTAGTATCAGATTGAGACACACTTTCTTCAAATAAAGTGTCCTCATCTCCTGCAACAGAAGGAACCAAATCCTGCATTTGAAAATAAAGTCACAAAAGATCAGTAGACATTTTCCAAGGCCATCCCTACCAAATATGTCCATCAATTAATAAGCGAGAAAAGAGGGGGTCCTTGAGTGAATGTGGACTTTTTTGCAATTTTGAAGGAGAGATTGATAACCTCCTCAGAAAGATGGCTTCCTTTGAGTGAGTAGGGTGAGCAAGGGTTTGCCGCTGTCTCCATGAAAAGTGTGTCCCTCAAAAGAAAAGATTCCTCTGGTGAGAATTCTTGAAACAGCTGTTCTTTTAATAAATCCTGCCGAAAATACAGCAATTTAATCATTTTATTGAAATTACTTACATATTTGACTTGTCTTTAATTTCCTAGCTGTTAAGGAATTTCAAGGCATAATTACACGTTAAGGTTGACTGCTTAAGCTATTGTGTGATACAGATTACCTCAGATAAATCTTCAAATCTCTCTACCAAGTGTAAAACAACAGCATCTCTCAGTTGCTTGTCATCCTTGTATAATTTAGAAAGGAAGTCTGATGCAGCCGCCTCATCTTCTTCAGAGCCGTAAATTAAATTGCTTTTAGCAGATGATAAAAAAGCAAGTTCCAGACTGCTATTTTCGGTAAAAGATAAATGAAGATCAACCTGCCACAGAATAAGCATTTCTTTTATTCTTAATAATTATCAAAGAAAGAAGAAATATAAGGCATGTTAGTTGTGTGATCTAACACAGAATAGTTAAGAGTGTATTATTAATTAACAAATTGGACTCCAAATGGATATTAAATAAGAATCTTACAATTTGAGTCGTATAATCTAATGCATAACAATTAAGGATATGTTACTTATTTGACACATTTGGCCCCAGAAATAACAATGGCTTTCTGTAAGATAGTTCCAAGACAATGCAGAATTGGGCATAACCTTACCAGACATTATTTTGATACCAAAGTTGGCTAAAACCAAATGTAATGACATATAGATATTGTCAGGTGATATGACCAACCAATTGGCCTGAAGTAGATTCTTTCAGAAGCGCAACAAACTGGGGCAGGCCAGTAGCTCTGGCTGAAAGCAAAAGCATGGCTGTAGCCATTGTATAGAGGGACCTCTTCCGGGATGCCTGCAATGAAACTTCATTTACATGGAGAGGTAAGAGAAAAGTAGCAAACACGGTTGCATGAATATGAGATATTGAGATAAAGATAATATTACAAAGGTGTTAAAAAATATAACTAATTTTCTTTCTTCTTGCTTCAGCCTTAGTGTTTTTGTACTTCATTCAATCTAAAATACTGTTTGCTTGTTGAGAAACTGGCATCGCATAAAAAAGTGCATTTGGATTTGCTATGTGGCCCAGCTTCTCTTTCATGTGACACGTTATTTTAGCATCAAGTCATTTGTTTGCAAAGATAACTACAATTTGTGATCGACTTATACCCCTAATTCAAGAATTTCATGATTCAAGCAAAAGCAAGCTAAGAAAATTACTTTTAGTGCTTTCTAATGACCAAATAGTTGGCACAGATAGCTGGCGAAACCATTTTAACAAGTAACATAAAATAAGACACGACAAGTTCAAACTTCAATTCTGCAGTATTTGTTTCCATAAAAGTTTAAAACATAACTTGTCAAGAACTTACTATCAGGGCTAATTGATATGTTCCTCAGAGAAAATGCCAGCTGGAAATAACGAACAAGTGCCTTGTTGGTGGAATCCTGATATAAAAGATAACAGGTGTTTTTTAGAAGTATTTCTAAAAAAAGGAATCGCAGCAAACAATGTATAATTGACAAGAAAGAGCTGATAAAATGTGATATTGATAGCTATGTTACATAGCTCAGCTTCTACCATACTAAAACCTATCTCTTCACCTTTAGCTAGATTTAAACATTTTCTTAACCAGGAACTTAATTGTATTACAATGTTGTACAGTCATAAATGTTGGCAGTTTCAAAAGTGACTTTGCAAAGCACAATCAATACCCTTGCAAAAAAGAACACATCATAAATGCTTCCATAAGAAAGGATAATATACATTTTAACTCCAAGTAACTTAAGTATTCTACATGTGTGCTGACACTAGCCTTATCCGCTCTAATACTGCCCTTATCCAACGTCTGAAGTTAAAAGGGGGGTTACAGTTAATACTTTAATATTGAATGGTATTGGACTTGTTACATGTTACAGTTAATACTTACTATTAGTTGACAAAACATGAAATTATTCAAGTTTCTTATATAAAGAAATTACTTCAGACTTTGGAACCAACAAGGCAAGGTTAAAAGTGTTTGCCATCGCTTCATAATTTGCCGGAAAGTTTTCTTCTGAGATTGCTTGATTCCAAATAGTTGAAAGGAGAAGGTCCACTTGCTGGCTACTCAACTGCATTGACTTTGTTTCCTAATTGGATAGATAAATTACACAATGGTGAGTAACAAAAAGAGTTAGCACTATCAAAGGAACTACTTACCTACATCACCCTGCGACCTTTGCTATTTCTATGTAAAAACAGGGAACCAGGAAGATTAAGTTGTCATTTGATGTACCCCTGGAGATGCACCTCTTGCCCTCAATTCAAGTATGTTCGAAATGGTATGTCTGAGACAAGGGCATTTAATGGAAAAGAAGAGACTCTAAGAGGTTATTTAATTACATATGCAGCCATAGTGCAGGTACCTAAAATTGAGACAAATCAATAGTCCCAATTTTTAAATGTACCAAACAAAGCGTGTAACCTTACCACTTCATCGTTCCAATGACCCGTAATGACAATTTTAATTGAATTCAAATGAAAATTTATACATTTTGTTCTTCTGTTTGTTATGACTACTCAATTTAGAGACTAATTTGCAACTCCCTACCTCAGAATCTTTATCCAACATCTCATCTATTTCCAATGTTCCCTTTGAAGCTGAACAGCTCTCCACAATATTTTCCCTTACAGCCCATGGGGAAGAAAATGCTGAAAGAGCAACTAGACGAGTTCCCTTTGCATCATACACAGACAAAGGAACTGAGGGGTCAAAATCTGACCAGGGGCATTTGAGTAAAGGGAAAAGAGTTGTCGAGAGAAGACGGTGTGAGCCGACTCTAGTTTCATGATCAGGATGCACCATTGTTAAGAGTAGCTGCTGAAACAGAGATTCTGGAAATACCTGATACATCAGTTTTATACATCAATTATACAGCAATTTACATATATAAGGGCTCCCGTTAACCTGGCATTTATTACTTTTCAAATGCCTAGATTTGAACCTGCATCGCTCCGTAGAGAGGCAAGGCCCAACACCATCAGTGCTAGTATGTTGCACGGGTGCGGGTGCTGGTATCGTATCTGATACGATGCGGGTGCGGGGATACGTCATTTTTAAAAAAACTAGGATACGGGAGTATATATAGAATAATAAAAAAAATCACATTATATATTAAAATGTTTGATTTTGTTTACATTCAACTACCACTATAGATGCATGTTATCCAGTATTTTGTTCTAAAATAATAATATATATTGCTATGTAGGTTTTAGAAGTAATTAAGATTAAATTAAGTTTGTTCCGTAAGAATTCAAGATACTGCTATAATTTAGTATATTTTACTGTAGGAATCAAGAGATAGAATATCCTAGATGATAAGCCAAGATTATAAAGCTCTTTCTTAGCTTTCCAACGCACTTTGAATCAGCTTAATTGGAGTTCGGATGAAGAACTTATGACCAAAATACTGACCGTTGCGTACTGAAACGTATCCCAGCCGTATCCTGTGCCGTATCCCAGCCGTATCCTGCCGTATCCCAATATTAAAATAATGCGATATGCCACGTGGAGTATCCAGTGCGTATCACACCCGTATCGCACGCGAATCCGCGTCGGATACGTATCCGATACGCGGTGCGGCATGATTTTGGAGTATCCGGACAACCTTGGTGCTAGGCCTACTGTTATCATGTATCTAATATCGAGACAGTCACTTTTACATTACCAGAGGTGGAAATTGGCACATCATGCAGCTCTTTACCATTAAGTGTATCATTATTCTTAAAGGTGATTATTTTAATATTATTGTTTTTATGTTTTGGTTTACAATCTTATAATGCTATGAGATAAAGAGGAAATTACCTTCTTCCCATAAGACAAATTAGGAACAGAAGCTGCTATCCTTGCAATACGGTAAGCTGAAGAAAGAGTTGCTCTGGCTACAGTTGCAGTAGAAGATATGCTTTCAAGTACAACTGCTAGCATATCAAGAATAGGCCCCACATCACCTACCTGTACATCATAAGATAATTATTTTCGATATAAACTATGTGATATGTCAACTATTTTTGTTGCTACTCTTCAAGTGGTAACAGGGAAGAACATCACTTGAACGCTGCAAGAACCCCATGCAACAGTCCCCGTATGAGAATCATTTACAGAAAAAAAATTTCTTTGCTATGACTAATTATCATTTCCCCTCAACCCTCCCCCCCCCCAACCAAACCCCCACCACCCACCCACACGCACACAAACTTAAAAAGAAAGAAGGATAAATATAAAGCATTGCATAACCTTCTCAGTAAGTCGCAGAATGCATGCCTCCAAGGCTGAATGAAGAGCTGAGTTTGACCTCCTGTCGTCATACTCTGATGCCTCTATTGCACATTGCATGCACTTGCGCATGTGCCTCACCAGGTCACAGATTGCAGTAACTATATGTACTGAGGCATGCAGCTTCGCTTGCTGTGCAAGCTGACTTGCCACCTTCAGTATGTTTACCTGCAAGACTGGCCGTTTTGCCACACTCTTGTGGTCTAGGTGCTTGATTGTGATGGATAGTAGTAAATGGCTACTTTGCCCTGAAAAATTGAAAAATAACAGTAAAAAAATGTCACTCTGAAGAAGTATCAAAATCAAATGAGCCGTTTGCAGAGAAACCCTTCACATATCAAAGGGAATGCAGGAAAGCCCTTGGTTCTTATTTTGGTACAAGAGCACTACATGGGAGATTCAAAATTAAGCAGTGTTGTTGCTTAGCTTTAAACTTCTCCACATAAAAACCATTTTGTACAACAAAACTAATAAAAAAACAAAAAATATAGCAACTACAGCCAAAGATAGCATGTCTTCTTCAGTTTCAGTGTCTTGAGTCTCAACCTAAATGCTTCAGGGCAGGATTGAAGGCTTAATAAAGCTTTACGAGCTTCCAGCAAACATCAGAAAATAACCCTCTCATTGTAGATGCCTATTTTTTTTGCTAATTTTGGTAATCATTTTCTAGGCGGGGTCAGACTTCTTCCTTGTCATACACTAGAACTATTTTACGAAAATGTGATGCATTTACAAAAAAAAAACACAATTAGCAGTGACCTGAACTATCCATAAAAGGCTGCATCTCTGACAAGACTGAAGTTGCAATGCCACTTTCAGTAGACCAGCAATCTGAGCTGTCGAAGTATCTAAAGAGGGGCTCAAGTACATGTCGTACTGTGGTTGCATCCCTAGCTAGTATTGCCATATTCTGAAAACAAACCTTCGACCAGTATCCAGGGTCATTATGTGAAGCCTCCCTGAAAAAAAAAATATTCAAAACCCTTAACTATGTTGTTTTTAATATGTTCACTGCTCATTATTCTTATAATATATATTATTTTTCATGCATTTTTATATGGTGCGTGGTTCCGCTCTTAGTGTTAAGATTCAGCTGAAAACCAGAATAACTCAGGACGTTGCGAACCACTGAAATCCTTCCACTTCATCAATTTTAGCAGTGATGACTGAAGAGGAAATATAACCAATATCGTAGTTTTCAATATAAAATAAATAAACAACAAGAGAGCCCTTACAGTATGGAAACTATTTCTTCCTTTCTCGATTGATTCCGACTCAGTATGGATCCAGCTTCAGAGGGATTCTCAACAAGTCTATAGTTCTCCATAGTAACCGCCACAATCTACAACAATACATGGAAGTTTAAATTAAAAAAAAAAAAACTATGCATATATATACCGCAGTGACCAAGTGCTAGCTAAAAGGCAGTAATGGAAGAAACACATAAACACAGACTAATGACAGAACCCCAACCCCCCCCCCCCAAAAAAAAAAAATGTCAAAGCAGTTTGCATTTAGCCTCCCAGAAATCTCATATACTTATTCTTCACAGTTCCCTTAGATGTCAAATTGAACTGAGCCCATTAACAAAAAGAATAATTATGACATTATGACAAACAATAGTAATTAAAGAATATTCCAACAAACCTCGAGTTAGAAATTTTACAAATATTGGACTAAGCCCATTAAAATAGATTAGCACAACCACTCTCGTGATCTTGTCCTTCAAAAATAAAATAAACTTAACTGTAGTGAAAGGCGAGTAACTGTGCCATTCTGGAAGATTATTTGCATATCTCAAAAGATCAACAAAAGGCCCAAAGGTAAAGTCAATAAAAACTAGAGGACCCTTTCTTTAATACATCTGAAAACATACCTTTTCAAAATCCATAGACACGTGAGAATAATCACCCATGAATTGCACCTGGATAACACGAGGAAATTTCAGATAACTTTTACTTTAATTATGACGAAGCAAACTTTAATTAATCTGTCATGCAATACCATTGAAGAAAGAGCTTGCAATGCTGCAGCTCGTAATTGCAGACCACTATCATCATCCCTTGAATTTTGGCCTAGCTCACAAAGCCTCGGAATAATACCTTCTACATTAAACATGTATGCGCCATTAACCTAGAAAATAATAAATCAGTAACACTTACAAAACTGGGGTGTAATATTCTCAGCGCTTTAAGAAATATTAGGAAAAAAACATTCTCAGTTTATATCTCAAAAAGTTGCTATTCTGTTCAGAACAAAAAGCAAATCCCTACTTGTAGTTGAACCCTTAACCGTCCTTTGGCTTCATGATGTGGTTTCAGAACACGAAAAGAAATTATTGTAAAGTGTTATACATGTTACATCCAAAGGAATAGCTTCTAATTTAATTTAAAGTGTTTTGTTATTTCATCAGAGTAAATATCTCGTAGTTAATGTGATAATAATGGTATAACAAACAGCTAACATCAGGTACTTTGAATTTCTCTACAGAATAGGGACTTTTTTAATATATAGGGGTTCCCGAAACTCCCGGCATCTATTGCTAAATGCCTCTTAACGGGATTCCCACCTTTGTGCTCATGGAGGCTTTAACTCATGACCTCTTGAAAGTCATCCTAGTTAGCTACCACTAGACTACTAGGCCATTTGCAAGATAGGGACTCCTTAATTAATAAGAAACAAAAGGTATCTCTATTGCAAGGTTCTATTTTTTTTTCCTGGTATTTTTTCGTTTTTGAGATCGCCATGGTTTCTTTACAGGTATAAGATATTTAATGACATTGAACGCTTTCCGTATTTGCACCAGGCCCCTGAAACATTTAGTCAAGTTTGCGGAAGTTCCTACTAAAGTTTGTCAATATTGTATGATAGTTATACCTGGTTGGTAAGAAAATCGACCAGTAGGAGGCAGCCAAGGATACACATATCATCTTGTCCTCGATCAAGAAGAGTTCTTACTACAGTCAAAGAGCTTGGAGCTAACAACGGCCTGTACTAACACACCCAACAAAGCATATTAGTACAATCTGGAAACAGTAACTTATCTCCAAGAGTGCATTTAAGGAGAGTTTGTTTTATGTAGACCCCTGCAAAGCATTAGAGTACCATGGATAGTCCCACCAACTGAAATAAATCATCATACATTCCATTTAAGCACAATACAAGTCACATCTAGTCTCCTCCTTAACTCCTTCATGTTCCAACGACTTTCAGCAATGCTACCCTTTATGTAACGGTGGAAAACTTTTGGGGTAAATGAGGATTAGAGATCCTTCATACTTTATGGTCAATTGTATAACTTACATTTGCTCCTTACATGAAGAAAGTAGTTTCCCATAAATACGTGGTACAACTCTGACAAGATAGAAGTGCTCATTTCGCAACTCCTTGAAGCATTTCTGCTCTAGGTAATTTGTGATCTGTTAGGCAACATACAATAAAATAGTCATTATATTGAAATAAGTAGGTATTTTACAATGATCACACCCTTTATCTAACAATAATACAAATAATAACCAATGTGCATCTACTGGTGGTTCAAATCAACAACTCTTGGGTTATATGCAAATAACATTGAAATAATAAAACCAAAAATAATAGAATTAAGAGATTGTCAAGCAAGCTGTGAGTCTTCCCATAGCTATTCAAACGAATTCCAAGTACAAAAAGTTCATCTAAACTTGAAACTAAACATAAGGTTCATTTTTCTTTATTTTAGTTCTATTTCTGCTAAGGGGAGAAATTAATACTGGTAGAATTTGGGGTAGAAAGGGAAACATTTTCAATGACAAACAGAAACCATCACTTTCTGCTATTGGTGGGGTTCAAGTCAGAAGCACCTCTCAAGAACACTAGACCCCTATAGAATTGCTAGGTTCATTTTGCCAACATAATTATGCATTGCATCATTTACAAAGAACCAAAACTTTTCTGACAGAAATATAAGAAACACAATGCATACATCAGGTACTCTTGTGGGGTTCTTCAAAGTATAATCACACAGCTTGCCAATCATCCTATCATTTGGCTCCACATCCTACATATTATGAAGTATGAACATAAAGGAAAAACAATACTAAATAAAAAGACAAACTTTATTTGCTTTTCAGAAAACAAAAATCTGATATACCCCTCCATTTAGTAAACAGGGCATAGAATGAAAAGAAAATTTAATAGCCTGAATTTAATGGAGTCCAAAATCCAGTATGAAGTTCACAGAAGTGCAAGATATCTTTAGCTTAGTGTAGCGCATGGTATAGCCAAGAGTTCGGTTTAGATAACAGATTCAGTATGTTAGTTCTCTTCAGTTTTTTTTGCTTTCAGAAATTTGATAACTACCCTTCATAGCAGGTTTATAAACTGGGAGGATATAAGGTAAAACTGCAATCTAATATAGCTTTAACGGTTTAACCCAGTAGTTAGTTTTCAGAGGCAAGTTTAGTATCTTGAGTTCAGTTCTGTACAAATTTGAGTGCTCGAAATAGTTTATGCCTCTGAAAACATGGAATGTTCTTCATACTTTCGATGGACGGATGTGCATTGGGGTTTTGAAGTAAATAAATAAAGCTTGAGCCTGTATGCTCATACAATATGACTGGACTCATGAGGTTATGTAGAATTATAGTATAAATTGAAACTACCAAAAAATATAATTGGAAGGTAGGAATAGAACCTGTGACCGAGGAAATATATTGGCAAGAATATTTTTGTACCGCTTGACAGGTTGTCTCGACCGAGTACGCAAAGAAGGACAGAAGAAGCAGAGCTTACCGCAAGCTGGCATCACCTTTCTAGACACCACCCCCATTTTTCCTTTTTACCCTAATAATTTTCACTCTCTGCTTTTCTTTAGAGGGGGAGGGGATCAGCCACTTCCCCTTCCCTTCCTCTCACTTAAAAATTCACCCAATTTCGACTCAATTTCTCTCGTAACATAACATCCTAATAGCGCTTTCAGTTCTATGATGCGAATCTGCAATATAAATTGAAATGCATAATTGAAACAGGGAAAGTATTGAGTTATCTAAGTACATACATAATAAAACGGAATGCATTTAGCACTTCAAATAGCACAAATCATCGCTCGTTCCAATATTTCATGAATAGAGGACAATAAAGATAGATGAAACAATCAAAATCGAAGAGAGACATACCAATTCGCGTTTTGACACCAGCCGGAGAAAAGGAGAAGGCGATTTGGATGAAATTCAATCTCAAATCTTGATTTTCTTCTTTTGCCCGAATTTTATTCGAGCAAAAGAGGAAAATGCAAGGTTTAGCGATCTCCTAACGACGCCTCTTCCCTCCGTTTTAGTTCTCTCTCTCTCTCTCTCTCTCTCTCTGTTTTTGCGCTTGCATCAACTCGGTGTCGTGAGCAGTTTGGTTTGGGAAGGAGCAGCTGTGACTCAAGACCAGTACTTTGACAGCGGTTGTTGTACCACTTGAAAAGATTTTTGAGGTCGCTAAATTGAATTGAATAATGGTTTGATAAAAAAAAAAGAATTGAATAATGGGAATAAAGTTGGAAAACGAGACAGGTCAGATTTGTCAAACTATTTAAATTGCTCAGGCACAGCGCACAGGGTCCGGAATACCCAATTTTGACGAAGATGCTCTGAGGAGTAGGATTCACTGCGGCAGTGTTAGTGGAGACTAGAAATGACGAGTTTGGTATCGTAATAATTGGAGGTTCAATTTTGTGATTTGAATATAATATATATATATATATATATGTTACTTAAAATAATAAAGACAATGATATTTTGAAAATCCAACTAAATTTTGTAATTTCCCTTAAAAAAGGATTATAGATTGCAATATTACTTATTTGCAGTATTGCATGAGCAGGTGCGCGTATCGTACCCGACACGGTGCGATGCGGGAATACGAAAATTTTAAAAAATCACGAATACGGATGTGAAAATATATATAATAAAAAATGACATTATATATTTAAATGTATGAAATTTAGTTTTTTTTACGGAATGCTAGTTGGAGGACGGGGTTCATTATTTTTTAGAGAAATTTTTCAAAATGCCACTACAAAACACTGCATTTGTCAAAATACCACTACAAAACTCATATTTGTCAAAATGCCATTAAAATTCATCATGTATTTTATTTATGCCATTATCACCATTTTATTTCAATTAAATAATTCTAAACTTTCTAAATGACAAAATTATTCTTCCTCTTTACTCAGATAAGAACTGTGTTTTCGGTTATTGCTCCTCAACGCGCTTAATTCACCTGTTCGTTTCAGTTAGCCGATCTACTACAATAATTGTTTCTATTTCAATTCAATTTTAAGTATATGCTGACACAATGTGTGTTGATGCGATATTGTGGGTGAAAGAAATGTATCAGGCCCTAACATTTTATTGAATGAGTCTGACTTCCTGATCATTAGAATAAAGGCGCGACAGTGCATCGGCTTTAGCTTAAGGAAGGAAGGAAACAAACTAGGGAACCCAGCAGCTGCAAGCCTGCAATCCTCCTACGACCAGTATATTTTTGCTCAGTACCAGTACTATACTGGTGCTCAATACTAGTATAGTCATATATGACAGCAGAAGAGAATCCTTCTTGGTTTTATCTAAGAAAGTTAAGTATCTATTACTCGTACTTGCCCAATAAAGAAGAGGAAGGGTCTGGAGAAGAAGAGGAAGGAGGAGGAAGAATAATTTTGTTATTTAGGCCTTGACACCGAAAGATTTGGCAGCAAAACTTACACGACTAAGGAGAAATCTCAGTGAATGGAATAAACAGAGAGTTGGGAACATTCTATCCCAGAAAAAAGTTGCACAAGAAACACTGCTATGGCTGGAAGGCCAACAAGAGCGCAGATCATTAAGTTCGCTTGAAGCACTACTCTCAAATCTCCTCAAAGACAGGCTAACCCGAATTGCAACTTTGGAAGAACATTTATGGAAGCAACGAGCAAAAAATCAATGGGTTAAGGAAGGAGATAAAAACACTCGCTATTTTCATGCAATTGCCTCAACACAAAAGCGTGCAAATTCCATTCCAGTGATACAACATAATGACTCAGTCATTACAACCCAAGCGGGAAAGGCACGGTTAATGTTCAACAATTTTTGTTCTCTCATGGGAACATCAACAGAGAACTCACTACATTTCGACTTAACCGACACATTTTCTCAAGCTCAATTGCCAGAAGAAGCTCACAGCACTATCACTGCGCCAATTTCTCACGAGGAGCTAGAAGGAACTATTACAGGATGGAAAAAGGGGAAAGCACCAGGACCCGACGGTTTCAATGGAGAGTTCTACCAGAGATTCAAACACCTAGTTATTCCAGACATCTTAAACGTTCTGAATCATGTGTTACAACACCCGGAGGTGACGTTAGCCCCGCTCAATGACTCATTCATAGCTTTGATCCCGAAAAAGAAAGATGGCATACCAACTCCTCTCGACTTTCGTCCAATCAGTCTGATCAACGGAATTCAAAGGCTACTCTCAAAAGTTCTTGCCTCCAGGATCAAACCTTTCCTAGATAATCTCATCTCACCAGCACAGACAGGATTTATTCAAGGACGGAACATCACAGAAGGGTTCCTCTACGCACAGGAAATTATACAAGCAGCCACAAGACAGAAAGAAAAATTAGGCATCTTCAAAGCGGACATCACCAAAGCTTTTGACACCATACAATGGAAGTTCATCATCAGTTGCCTTCGAGCAAGGAATTTTCCTTCACGATGGATCGCATGGATTGAGCATCTAGTGCTGCCAGGACACTCAAGAATAATTATTAACTCAATTGCAGGGAAAAGGATTCAACTTAAAAGAGGGGTACGACAGGGCGACCCCCTAGCACCTCTACTCTTCATACTAGCAATTGATTTCTTACCTCGCTGGTATGGCAAACTTATAGAATTGTCGCTTATTACCTCCCCTTTCAATGGAATCCAAGCGTGTCTCTCATACGCCGATGACTCTCTACTATTCTTCAAACCTTCACTCCAGCAGGCAAAATTGATTAAATTCATTCTAACCATCTTGGCAAAAATATCTGGGCTAGTAGTCAACCTGGCAAAGTCGAAGCTACTGGTAACAACTTCCCAAGTGGCCACTTCTTCTCACATAGCGCATTTTCTTCGATGCTCTGCAACAACATTTCCTACAACATACCTAGGCTTACCTCTAAGTGACAGAAGATTAACCCGTGTAGACTACCAGACGCTCATCACAAAGTTACAAAACAGACTATCAACATGGAAGTCCTCACTGTTATCAATTGGTGGACGTCTGATCATGGCACAATCGGTTCTCTCCGCTATTCCGACATACTTCATGTCCATATTTCTCTTGCCTGCATGGGTAATTAAACAAATGCAATCAATTCAGCGTAGATTCATATGGCACGGACACAAACCAGAGCATCTTCAAAAAAAAGGATTATACATGGTCAACTGGCAATTGGTCACAAAACTCAGAAAAAATGGAGGATTAGGGGTTCGAGACATCAGGATGACCAACATCAGTCTATTGATGAAGTGGATGTGGCGATGGAAATCGAGAGAAGAATGTTGGTGGAAATCAATGGTTGCAAATCAATTAGTCGAACCTTGGAACGTTGCAGACACAACCCCCTTCTGGAAGAACTTGTCGAAGATACACAATCACTTCATGGCATGCATAACATACCTTGATAACGACCAACCGATTTGGATACGGGGAACCAATTTCTCTTCAAGGTCAGCATACATGTTCCTTGCCAATTCCCCGGCACCTGCTTACTCTTATGAAGTCATTTGGTCTATCAAAGTCCCACTGCGAGTTCAAATTTTCACCTGGCTAATGTTGCATGACAAATTGCCCACGATCAACAATTTAGCAAAAAGAGGTTGGCAACTCCCAAATATCTGTATCATGTGTAGAAATGATGAAGAAACTAATCGGCATCTGTTCCAACTATGCCAATTCACCTCTCAACTGAGAAGATACATTGTTGACACAGTTAAAAATACAGAGCACCCTTTCAACCTTTATGCCTCCGATGCACCTCACGCCTTGCTCCACAAAGACACATCACCACATGACAAATTAGAGCTTCAATTGGAAATGGTAACAAATTTCATCCTATGGAAAGAGCGCTGCAGAAGGATCTTCGATGAAAAAGACAAAAACATCATTCAGTTAGTGCGAGAAGTAAGACAAACGAAAAGACTTTGGCTCCCTGACGATGACAGTTAGACATCTACGGTGCTTTAACACATTCCTCAAAATAGAAAAATGTTCAACCTTTTTTTAGTTCTTCACTTCATTTTCTTCACCTATTCTCTTTTCCTTTTGTACAGCAAACTTTGTAAAATAATTCACTGCTTCAGTGAACCTTCTTATCAATGAAACCAGAGGACTCTGATCCTCTTTTTTCTATCAAAAAAAAAATAATAATTTTGTTATTTAGAAAGTTTAGAATTATTTAATTGAAATAAAATATAGATAATGACATAATTAAAATACATGATGAATTTTAATGGTATTTTAACAAATATAAATTTTATAGTGACATTTTAAAAATTTTCCTATTTTTTAAATGGAACACAATGGAGACCATTAAGGATACACGTACAATTATTCTCTATTCTCTATTTAAAAATTGGAACGCTAGTTATCCCACCTCATATTTAAATATTATTTAGTCTGTTTTTTTCTTTGACGCGTGTTTCTCCATAGCTAAGTGGCCTTGAATTCATCCAATCTATTTATTTACATATTTATTTAATATAGGAACTCAGGACTCATGAGACGCGTGCATCTCATAGAAGAATCTGTGAAAATAGAGAGAAAGAAAAGTTGAAGGTTTTCGGACAAAAAAGTTTCTTTTTCTGAAAATGTATTACAAATGATCACGTATAGAAATATATTTATAATAGTGATCATAATTAGTAAAAGTTCTTAAATATTTATTATAATTTTGATCAAAAGTTTTTTAAATTAGACCCACTCAGATTGGTAATACGAAAATATGAATGAATATATACTGTAGCTAGTGTAGACAGAAAATAAAAAAACAAAATTATAATTAAATGGTCATAATTTTTTGTAATATATGATCGAAATTATAATTAATTTTTTATGCATAGCCAACTTCGTAAATAAATATTCAAAAAAAAAGAAAAGTCACACGGTAGAAAATCTACTTTGCGGCAAAAAAAATGACGCACGGTAGAAAATCTACTGTTCTGACCATTCGATCGAAAAACTCGTATCCGATGATTAATTTTGTCACTATCATTTTCACAATTAACAAAAAAAATTGCTACATGTAACACCCTATCATATCTCATGTATATGTTAGGAAAAGTATTATAGTTATTGTTTTATTCTCTATTTTTCTTTCTAAACACTCACGCTTCAATCACAAATCATTGTGCCGCATTGCGTAGCGAACTCTTTCTGCTTGATTTGCTGCAGCACTCGCGTATGGGTTCCCCGCGCCGTGCATTGAGTGAAGTCAGTGTAGTAAAAAGCGCTTCATGCGGACGCCTGTGCGTCCGCTTATGCGCATGCGGATGGTTGCATGAGTTAAAATTGATATGCGGTTATTATATGCGGTAATTTCAATATGTCTCAAATTAGCTTGAAAGTGAAAACATAATTTCATTAAAAAATTAACTGATGGTCAAAGCTTCAAAGTGCAATGTGGCGTTGCTATCTTGAATGAAAGAAAGTGGAAAGAAAACTTCATTAAAAAAGTGATGGTCAAATAATCAAATGATATTTTGTAATTATAATATAGAAAGTGACGTTGATTTTCTTGCATATTTCTTTCTATATCTGATTTTATTTATTTTTCAATCGATTATCAATATTTGAATTGCAAATATGTAATGTCTAATATAACTAAGATTTTTTACTATAATTTTATTTGTAATTTTCATCTTAATATGTATAAAGTCTATAACACAATTGTGAATTTGACCGCATATATAAAACCGCATTTAAATCCGCATATACGGTCGCATAACGCATATGCCTTATGCGATATCCTTCTGCATGCATATTCAAATCCGCATTTTACAACACTGAAGTGAACAATTGTCATGTTGCTCCTGGCATCTTAGCTAGTATTAAAACGAATTGGAAATGACAAATTTGCTACGTGACAACTGGGTTACACGAGTGAAACAATTCGGCGAACTTGTCTATTCATCCTGCTCATGTGCTAAATGGCTGGGAATCGGTTTTCTCACGTGGCAATGGCAGTCGCCCTCATCTTGATTTGTGAACAAAAAATTATTAAAAAGTCCAAAATAAATATATTATCAACAGTGGAAGCGGAGACGATTATCTTTGCGAAGATTTGTCTAGTCCTCCAATTAAATACACCCGACCCATCCCGCACGTTGGAAATTCGGAAAGGTTCCGATGGTATTTCTGAAATATTAATTTAATGATTTACGTGATTTCAAAATTAACACTACGAATTTCGATTTATGAAGTAACCTACCGAATGTGAATCTGCACATGAGGCCAAAAAGATATACTCTTTCATGTGTCTGAAAAACAAAAGTAGACATGCTCATACAAAAAGCAAATTATAGGACATGTCATTAGACCACATGCGCTAGATAGATACCACATGATCTCCTTTCTGACAACGGTCCGTTTCCGATACCGTGCAAAACATATCATTGGATCACTCGTAATAAAATGCAGGGAAATGTAAGATTTGGAGACAAATTTCAAACAACGCAGTAAAACAATTGAAAAGGGGATCTGTATTTTCTGTTATAGTTTCAATGGCACGACTATGTCATTGAGTTTGTCTAGACGTCCAAATTAAATTTAAACAATTGTGATTTAATTCAAAAGATGTATATTATAATAACAATTTTATGAAATCCATCTGTCATTCTCTCGATGACAACCGTACCATCGTTGCCATATCCATTTCCATTGAAAATGTCTCGAATACTTTGCTACGCTGTATATGATCCCATTCGGCAACAAGTCGGATTGTCGGACCGGGCATGTATGGCTGTAGATAGATTAATTTTCTGATATATACTATCATTGTAATAAGTTGTTGGATGTAATAGTGTTTTCCAAAATGGTTGGATCCGCAGCTATTCATCGCATTTTCCTTCTTACATAGATTTTTACTGAAAATATTGGGAATGAACATATTATGAAACCATGTCAGAAGCCCAGAACCATACCCATTAATCCAGTAATATCCTCCAAGGTTACCAAACCCCGTAATTTTTCATTATAAACAAATAAAAATGCAAAAACACCACTGTAGAAAAATTCGAGCAGAAATCACCAAAATAGACAGTCTGCTATCTCTGATAGCGGCCCGTTTATCCTCCAACAGAGACAGCGGACCAAAATGAACCCCACCCATATTTGAACTAAAAATGGTCATGCTTATATTCAATCAAATATGGATGGAGCTCATTTTGGTCCGCTGTCTCTGTTGGAGAACGAACGGTCCACTATCAGAGATAGCAGACTGGACTGTCTATTTTGGTGATTTCTGCTCGAATTTTTCTATAGTGGTGTTTTTGCATTTTTATTTGTTTATAATCTCAAATTTAGGTACCAAACCTGTAAGCCATTGCTATGTTTCAAGGTCTCACTGGCATGGATCTTTTTGCACATAAATGGCCTCTGATACAGGTGATGTAGTCAAAGAAAACCACCAAGACAATGTTTACCAAAAATGATCCTGGAACAGAATCACATCCATATTCCCACCATCAAAATATGTCAGCACATTGAATCAGAATCAAACAAATTTAGACATGCTCAAGAATCTCCTAATGGTACATCAAGAACTCAAATTCACAACCCTGTCAGACAGAACAAAAAAAACAATAAAAACAATTGTAAATTAATTGCCACGAGCTTCCCTACGCGTGGCATCATGAAGGATGTCAACGTCAACTCCATCAGGTGGCAGCAGCACGTACCGCACTACAGATCCTCTTATAAAGCAGTTTCGCACTGATAACTGGAAAAAGAAAAGTATCAAAATTAGGTTAGTACAACAACGAAATAGCAAAAGCATTAAATCCTCCTTTTTACGGGTGGTGGGTTACTCGAGGCTCAATTAATATCTCACATGAATGACTGGTTAAGTAACAAAACAATGAAGATACATTACCCGTTTGAGTTCCAACTTTTGATCCTAAACATTGCAATTACTACCCTTGGATCCTTAATTTTTTAAAGGATTGCTGTGAAATTAGTTTTTGTTTATCCCTTTCTCGATCTTCCTCAGCTCCCTTAGATAAGTTGTAACTTTGTTCAGTTCCATTTTTTCAATTTGAGAGATGAATATGGCTTACTACAACTCACAACAACTCAAACCAGAAATACAAGTCAAAATATCGAGGGACACAAACAAGAAATGGTCAAAATTATATAGAGAATGTTATGGTATGTTGAACGGAAACATGAATGTGAAACACTACCCCTCATGGAGCTAGAACTGGCAGGTGCAGTGATTCAGAGAAAGTGGATTGCAATGAAATAGTAGTTCTCGAAACAAAATTCAATTACCTAAAAAAATACTGTAAGCTTTATGAGCCAAACAATGCTTTTTCGGGAAAATAAAATTAATTTTATTTTGAAGCTTTTCAATTTTTATTTACAGAATACACACAAAAAAAAACAGATTCGATATACTGGACAGACAAAGAAAGTATATAAATATTCATACTTAAGCTTATATAAAAAAATAAAGCCAAATAAAGTTTAAATCACTCATTTCTGCCATTCAAAGATATTAATGTTCTGATTGCAGAATGACTGTACCAATACATAGAACAGAGCTCGTTACCATATTTTGCTAATGCTAGTTGTACTATGCTGCCTAATTACAAGCAACACCTACACTGAACTAAGAAGAGCAGTACTAAGCCAGCTTGGACAAAAATACTATTTGTATTGAAATGCCTTTTCATGGGGACCTAAAAAGAGTCTGAATTCTAGTCATAACTCTTTATTTGCAATTAAGCAACACAGGGAAGTGAAATCTGCATTTGACTGAAGCGAAAAAGAATCTGATGATCTTAAGTAAAGAGAGCTTAACATTTCACAATTGTAGCAAAGACAACTGTATCTTCAAATCCAATCAAAATCTAGTGATATTAAGTACTACCAGATCTTAATTAGACATGATTTACCCTCAGGAAAAGGTAAATTGTGCAGTTCCTTTTTTATTTTGTACCACCAGCATCTATTATGTAGTTATTTATTTCGGGAAATTAGAGGGCATACTTCCCATCTTATTCCAACATCTATCATGCAGTTAAACTACAAATTGGACACCAATTTTACTTTAATACCACAATCACGTTATCATGCAAACCAATCTAATACAGTATTATCAATGAGACTGTCTCTTCCAAATGATAACACAAGTTCCTCTAAAGTCTAAACAGAAACATTGAATTAATGAGGAAAATAAGTCTAAATGGAGGAGGTTTAAGTTTAAGTGTTTAACCAAGGTTTTATGCACAACCTGACCTCCAGGCATAAAGATATGAAACAATAATGCTGTTAACTTCCAATCATACACCAATTAAGGCGCCGAGACTAGTAAAACCAAGGTAGTGGTGAAGTACACATCCAAACCTAAAACCCAAAAACCGAATTAGAGAAAAAAAAAATCGAGAAATACCATGTGAGGATACTTGTCCTGATCCACAACCCGAGTATTCTCCAGCTTAATATTGAGATATTGATCGACAGAGAGCAGCGTGCCTCTAATCGCCAGATCGTTCTTCAACTCTACTGTTACTTCCTTTCCTACGAGCTCCTTGAAGTAAGAGAAGAACAACTAACCAAAGAAAAACAAAAAGAAAAAAAACTTAGAGAATGTTACTCTGACTTCAAGTTAAAACCCTAGTAGAATTAAAGACTAGAAAGGAGAGAAACTTTACCATCTTTTCTTCCTTTTCGCGGTTGCTCGGTGAATTCAGAGGAGAGCGGAAAGAAAAGAAGAAAACAATGGTTGCTCGT
The DNA here is from genome assembly GCA_964058865.1 of Eleocharis quinqueflora. NCBI lineage: Eukaryota > Viridiplantae > Streptophyta > Magnoliopsida > Poales > Cyperaceae > Eleocharis > Eleocharis quinqueflora. Next base: position 14,370 of record CAXKVX010003594.1, on the reverse strand, counting down.
TTTGATTATTTTCGGTGCCCTCAGCATCCGTTTGATACAGACCGTTTGATTTGATTGAACGGTTCAGTTGTTGCTCTGCTCGAGGTTTCAATTTTTTTGTAAGGTTCATGCCAGGCCCATGGGCCGAGTCCATAGCCTAGATTTATTGTTAACAAAACAGGTCTATTCCCATCCGCCTGGCGCCTGCCATACTGAGTACTGACACCACCATCTCCACTTCTCTCCCAATGTCATCACCTGATCCTTTCGATCCTTACTCACCACTTTGGTTACCAATTCCTGCAGATTTAACCGAAGATAACTTTCTAAAATGGAGATCTCAGGCTCTTACTCTTATTCGCAGTTGTGGCTTTGCAAAATTCATCGATTCTCCACCTCCACCATCCTCTACACAAACAGCAACGGGTCAGCTTGAGCCCAATAGCGAATACCTACTATGGCATCGTCAAGACCAACTTCTTGTTTGGATTCGATCTTCACTAACAGAACCCATTTGCGCTCAGGTTGCGTCGTGCTCAACCTCGTTTGAACTATGGTCCTCTCTCAATCAATTGTTTGCCCCTACCGTGCAAACACGGGTTACGGATCTGCGCCGCCAGTTAGAAACAACAAAGAGAAGATCGGCATCTTGCTCCGATTATGTTCAACAAATGCGTCAAATCGCCGACGAACTCGAGACCCTTGGTTTTCCCGTTTCCGAAAAGGATCTTATCATGTCAATTCTCAACGGTCTTGGTACCGAGTTCATTCCCTTCATCCGAGCTTACACCAATGTCCACCTCAACTCTCGGGCCTCTCGGCTTGTCCTTCGTGATTTTTATGACGATCTCCTCGATGCTGAATTTCGCTTACGAGGTAAAAAAATCCTCTACCCCACTTCCCTCTCTCAAGCAAAGGTGGCAAATCGGACGGGTCGGACGGATAAGTTCGGGTCGGGCGGATTGTGTCGGATCAGTTTGACCTCAAAAAATTATCGGGTCACGAGTCTAATCAGGTCGGGCCGGGTCGAGTTTCGGGTCATCATGCATTGATATTTGTTGGGTTTCGGGTCTTTCGAGTTCGAGTCGGGTCGAGTTTCAATTATCTAGTTTCAGATATTTCTCGGGTTTCGAGTCTTTCAAGTTCGGATCGGGTCGGGTTTCAATTATCTAGTTTCAGGTATTTCTCAGGTTTCGGATCTTTCGGGTTCGAATCGAGTCGGTTCAATTATCTCATTTCGGGTTCCGGGTCTTTCGGATTCGAATCAACTTAAACAGATTATCGGGTCACAGGTTTGACCAAATCTAGTCTGGTCCGGTCGGGTCTCGAGTCACGAGTCTGATCAAATCTGATTTGGGCTTTCAGGAGTAATATGGTACATACATGTTTGAAATAATAAAAGAAAAGATATAGTTCTTATGACAAAAAAAGGTTAATTAATGCTTTACAATTCAGAAAAAAGAAACTGTCAAAGATTTAATGTTTAAAGCAAATTTGTCAATTGGACCTTGCATATACTTTTTTATTTGCTCACATTTTGTTTCGTGAATAGGCAGCCAAGTGAGATGAATAATTTATTATTATGAAGTATCTATCACTAAGATTCGCACATAATATAGCTAATGGTATATCGAGTACTCCAATAATTCAGTTTGAATTGTATTTTGATTAGGTATTTTGAATAGGAGTAATGGAACTGAGTATTTTGACATTTTGTAAACTTTGAATGTTGAATTGATATATGAGTTGTTTGTGTATTTCAAGTAAATCTTAGCTGTTATTTTGTATCGAATTAAATCGTTGGAGTTATATTATATATCAAGTAAACCTTAGCTGTTATTTGACCGGGACAATTAAGTCATAAGCAAGCAACTTTGGTATTTTGGTAATGAGCAAGCAACTTCGTAGGGATACTTATTTGACTAAATGCTTAGTTCATCTGACGTAGGATCATCTTAGATTGCGGGTCATGTCGGGTCAGGTCGGGTTAGGTCGGCGGGTCATGTGATCTCAGGTCATTTTAGGTTTTGGGTCATGTCAGTCCAAGTCAGGTCGGGTTAGGTCGACAGGTCATGTGATCTCAGGTCATTTTAGATTTTGGGTCATGTCAGTCCAAGTTAGGTCGAATATCGGGTCATCTGATCTCGGGTCTTTTCGGGCTTCGGGTCATGTCGATCCAGGTTGGGTCGGGTATCGGGTCATCTGATCTCGGGTCTATTCGGGCTTCAGGTCGGGTATCGGGTCATCTGATGTTGTGTTTTTTTGGATTTCGGTCAATTCAAATCAGGTCGGGTCGGATATCGGGTCATCTAATGTTAAGTCATTTTCGAATTTCGGGTCATATCAGACTACTCCAGATCGGACGAGTTTGTCGGATCAGATCGGGTTTTGCCACCTCTACTCTCAAGGTATCAGACAGGGCCCGGTAACCCTAAGCCCAATTAACAAACCTGAACTGTAAATGTCTTACAACATATACCTTTGTAGTTGAAAACTTGAAGCTTGTAAATACAGAGCCATATAAATTCATTTCAACTCCATGTTTAAGAATATTTTATGAAATTATTGTTGGAATTTATTCTGATATATGAACAAATATGTGATATAATTATATATTAAATTATAGATTGTCAAATTGATTTAACACTTGATTCAAAAGTTATCAGAATATCATCAAGTGATATGTGTCATGAAGAAGTGGGCTTAGATGTGTAGAATGCATATTTGTAATTTATTATTTAGTGATGGTCTAAATTGAAATAAATTACAGAACAACATTTATATCGCTATTGGTCTCCGAAGAGCACGATTTATTGGCACACAACCTTGTTTAGAATAAACTCATTGCTAAGAATTATTTTGGATATGATTGAGAGATTATACGGTTCTAATTCTATGCATGATCATTTATATAATTATTTGATTAAATTACTAATTAAATAATTAATATTGGAACTTGGGATTTAAAAGGCGTATGGTGCTATCAGGCGCACGTTTTGATCAATGCCTTAATTGCTTTAATGAAACATTAATACATGAAATTTAATTTTCTTAATGGCCACTTTCTCCTCTTTGTAAATAAGGGAATATAGATCCGAAAAGTTGCTCTCACACAAAATCATTCCTTTATACAGATTCAAAATATAATCTCTCTCAAGCTCATTTCTTTCTCCTCTATGGTATTATTGTGAGATAGAGTGATTCTCTTAGTTTTCGGATTTATGCATAAAAAATTGTTGTCACCGCTCTTCTTAATCTTTCCATCGGATCTAGAAGAAGAACGCTATGTTGTGCTTAAGGGACAAGCGTTCAATGGGATCGTGTTTTCTCCGGAAGACCAACAAGCAACCGATTGCGCACACGTGCATCGGATATGATTTTCAAATCTTTATCTATTAATATGAATAAGATACGCTTCCGCTTAATTTATAATTCTCTAGAGTAGATTTTGAATTTAGAAATAAATATAGGTTACTAACAATTATAATTCTGATGAATAGATCTTTGGCAAACCCTTGGCATTCGATTTCCATGAAGACAAACGGTGATCATGATATTTTTATAAAGGTATTCCAGTCTCATTGTAAATCAAATTGCAAATTTGATATTTTATTTCTGTGGAGTTTTGTGATGCAGCCAGTCTTGTTGTGAACATTTTAGGCATTTTAAATTCAAGGATGAATAAAGAAGTGCAGTATTGGGTAAATTCTCTGTTATGCTCTATCTACATTTCATTGTGATTGTATATTTGTATTTATGCTTGATTCTGTTTATACTTTGTTTGGTAGGAAATTGAGACATTTTGATTGTGGTGAAACTCGATTCCCAATGTGGTCGTCATGGCCTATTTAGTTCCTAGGGTTTGTTTTAGCATCTTCATGTTTAGATACTTTCAATTCAGCAACCATGAAGGATTTATTATGTTAATATGAAAACAGTTGCATAATTAACTTACGGATAAAATCTTAAAAGTTGAAACAAAAAATATAATTATCGTGATTTACAGCATTTTGTTGTTATGCGCATATAAGAACTTACTTGGTACACTTGTTTTTGGAAACTAAATGTGGTGGTTTAATAGCACTGACGAGGATGTGGCTGTTTCAGCCAAATAGGCACATGCATTGTCTTGCAGTCATGCTGAAGTTTGCTCTTAAACGAAGAATCTGGTATGCTTCGGGGTTCTTGTGCAGTAGAGGGCTATGATGGATCATGGATAGAAACTGAATAAGGGAGCGGGAGTCCTTAAATGGTGCTTAGTGATATTATTGCTGTTTGGTCAGCTTTATTATTTGCACTTAAAAGTTAAAATTGCGTAGCATAATTTTGAGCCAGGGCCATATTTATGGCAGCTAATTGACATATAGTTGCTGAAGTGTGCTATTTGTTGGACATATAGCAAAAGCCTAATTGCATAAATGAATCCCAATTCCAAAACAAAAAAAGTCGTAATTAATTTGTCAGCAAGGGTTGTTTTGGTCATATAGTATATGTAATAGACAAATTCTGCATTTTATGGTTTGTAGTGAGAAATAGGAGAGCATTGCTTGAAATCATGATCTGAAAACTTTGCAACTTTTAGAAATAGGATTGATTATTTAGCATATTGAACTCATTTAGTTGGCAAATCCAAATTGGTAGAAGGGATTATTTTGTTAGAGCATGGCTACAGTTTTTTTACAAATCACCAAGCAAGTTGTGCTTTGCATTCGTGTCTCAAATTTCAAAGTTAAAACAATCAATCTAAACTATAGAATTTGATCTTCATATTAAAATTTCATTCGAGATCAAATTTTACATTTTTTTACTATTTTTTTAAAGAGGTGAAAAATATTTCATATCGAATGATCCAAAAAATTGCTAGATTTACCACTTTTCACCATTTTTAAAAATAGTAAATAAATTCTAAAAATATAAAATGCTAGATTTGAATATGAATATCAAATTGTACTATTTGAATCGATCGTTTAGACTTTAAAATTGAAGATACAAAGACAAAATATCACTTGTTTGGTGTTTTGTGAAGTAGTAATCATGCTCATTGCGTATTGAGGTGTGAATCTTTAGAAAATACTTCGGCCATCAAGTTGGGTCGTAACTAAATGAGAAATTTTTCTGTGGGGTAAACGTATACAAGGACCAAGGTAAACAAGTAGTTTGTAAAAGCGTCTTTATTTCACGACATGCTCTGGTCCTTCCTGTGGTCTTCTAGCGTTATCAGAAGTCGTGTCCGTCCCGACATCTGCAACGTCCAAAGCAACTTCATGTTCCCGAGTTGCAGAGAACAATACATAACATTTAAATTGTCAAAATGTCACTACATAAGTAAGACATAAGACTTCTTTGTGAGCGTCCGTAGACAATGAATCAAAAAAATATATCAAAATGCAATTAAATTTGATAATAATTTATATTTATGTCATTATTTCTATTTTAACACAGTTAAATAATAAACAAATTAAAAAGTACTCACGATACCATCTTCTTCTTCTACTTCCCCTTTCTCATCTCCATTTTGGTTGAGACAACACCAAGAGTCTATACAGAACTTGCATGAGCAAGATCCAAATGGAGATGCTGAAGCTGTAGAACTCTCTGTTGGAAAATTTTTATAAAGGGCCACAGAATAAATAATTTCAACAGATAAAATCAAAGACACTCTAAAATTTTCATAGAAAATCAAGAGCGCAAGTACTACTTGCGTCTCTAAATTTTTTCAATTTTTTTCATCTCCCGTGCATTTCTCTTAAAGTTGAAATACAAATTTTATATTTTAGGAGCGCAAGTTATACATGTGTCTCTAAAAAAACTTAGGAGCGTAAGTATTAATTACGTCATTAGCCTTCTGTGATATTTTTAGAAGGCAGTTGGTCCTATCAGTTAAAAAATTGCTTCGTTGGCGCTTTATGCAAAAATTCCCTCTCTGTTGTGTGTCATAAATCACCGTTGAAAGATATTAATGTGCCGTCAGAAGTGAAAGATGTGCCAATATTGAAGGGAGTTGTAAACTTGTAACTAAGATTTTGCTTCAATTAAATCTCCGAAGCTAATTGGGCTGGGCCTTTTATAGTTTTATGAGTCGGCGTCGATCTTCAACAGTGATTCACTGTACTGAGAGAATGACCGTCTCAGTTGGTACCAGTGATGAACTGCAGAGTAAGGAGCAGAAGGGGGTACAACGTAGTTGCTACATATTTGATCTCATTCGTAAGACTCAAAAAAGTACCATCCATATTTATATAGTTTCAGGCTAACGGGACGACATTATTTTCCCAGAAAAAAAGACAAAGAAAAAGCTCTTAGTCATAATGAGGATTGCAAGTTCTCGTCTGAATAGGTTATTGACAGGGTTACCACGGTCGTCTAAACATCAAGGTTGAAACATCTCTAATTAGTAACACACGCACACAAATATAAAAGGCAACATAACCAGAGCCTCATGAAAATTTAGATTTCATTCATTGTAGAAGTTTTCTTTCCAAAATTTTAGTAACAGATTCTGCTCTAATTCTTTCTACTGCTATGATCTAAAGCTGAATAGCAGAATGCACCATATGCTAAAACCAACCTCGAGCAAATCTCATGGCAGCTCTAAAATGAATCTTACTTTAAATTAGATGAATATCATCACTAAAAGAAAAAAAATGGAAATTGCTCAGGCACTTACCTGTCCTAGACCACCAAATGCTCATGTTTCCAGCGAAAATATGTGGTTCCAAAGCTTACTTGTTTGACAATAGAGAACCACTGGCATCATGCAATTGCATTGGTACGCCAATTGCCTGTTTTATACAGAATGTCTTTCACTCAGTTACTGCATTTTTATCAGAAGAGAGAATCTTATCCACATCTGAGTAGTAAGGCCAACTCATTCTATTCTTCTCATCTTTTTTGCTTTCCTGGGTGAAATATCAAACAGATGTGAATTTAGTTATCATTCAATATGATATGAACTGGAGGAAGTACATAAATATTATTCAAATACATAGATTAAAGGGTAATTTTATCCAATACAACTACTGCCTGTTTGATGCTTAGCCCTTTTCTGAAAGAAAAAGAAAATTGCTTCTTGTTTGTTTCATTGCTTCTGTCCTTGGCTTCTCAATTAATTAGAGTGACAATACAGCTTGTGAAGTAGAGTGTCGACTTTAGCAAATTTGAGGAAAGGTAACATACCTCATATTTCTGAACCAATGAGGCCCACAACGATTTACACTGGGCCGCACTACGATCCATCCCGTGGCTCAACATAATAGAAGATATCTGTTCCCAAAGAACCATTCTCCCCTTAACACTCTGAAATTTATCGTCGAATTCACCTCGTAATTGCACCAATTGTGATATTTCCTCAGGCTTCCACCTCCTTTTCTTAGATTTAGCTACAACCTTAGTTTCTGTGCTTATCTCCTCATTGCTGGCTTGCAATTGATCATCTCCAGTTTGTGTCGCAGAACTGGGGTGTTTTGTGCTATTGTCAAGTTGCGCTCGATTCTCTATTTGTTTAGTAGGTTCATCTACGGCAGCTGTTTCAATTTGGGCCAACGTATTCCATAGATCTGTTAGTTTTGAGGATTTGCCTGACGGAGGAATTTGATCTTGTGAAATTGTCACTGTGCTATTAGATGTTGTTTTCTTGTCTACAAGAAAATACAGAGTTTCAGTTTAACTAATACAATCAGGAAAAAAATAACATGCACGTAATTCATTCATAATTCTCAAACAGAAATATGTTGACCGAGTACAAGTAGTACAGCAAGCTACAAGTTTACTCGCTCGCGTGCTAAAATGATTGCCGTCTTTAGAGATTACTACTAGTGTCAAACTTGAATTATCACAGTGTCAAACTTGAATTACTACTAGTCTTTTTCCAAACCTTTGCATCCTTCTCTTCCCTGCCAGGCTAAAGAAGCCTTTCCAGGTTTTACTCGTATTCTTGGATAGAGGATAGTACAGTATCAAGAAAGCAAGTCCTCCAAAAAAAAAATAGAGGATACAAAATAATATTATATACAACATTGAACAAAGACCATACCTAAAGAAGCTGTTTCAAAGCTCTCAACGCGCCCTTCATCGAACTTCTCGTCTGCATCAAAATTACCTGACAACTTTGCACTAATTTCATCTGCCAGAACAGCAGCAGGGTTCTCAGTAGCAATAGCGATAACATCAGGTCTCTTCCCACTATACTTCCTAACCAACTTCCTTAGAACTTGAGAAACAATCATTTCCATGTGCTCCAATGGGCATTTGACTGGGCAGCTGCACAGAGCAGCCTTGGCAGCTTTGTACAGTGCATCTAGAAGATTCCCATCATCGAGCCATAGGCATCGTGTCAAGATTTTGAATTTTCCTTTTAGACGAGAATTTGGACTTGCTATGTTCTTGGGACGAGATATAGCCATGCTGAATAAAAAGGCAAATCAAGGACTCTTATTATGCAATATTTGAGAAGGGAACAATTGATCTCAGCTTTTAAGAAGTAAAGAAGTTGCTACTTGCAAACTACATTCAACATTTGCAAATAAAATCCTTTTTCTCATCAACATTGCAAATAGCACCCAAACATTGTTAGTGTTATTCAAAAGGTACTTTCAGCTGAAGTATTGACACTTTCACATGACAATATTTCGTAACCAAAAGATCAAATTGAACTAAAATCATGCCAAGCAGGTCCATATGCTAGTCATGAGTCCCATGTTTTCATCAACTGATGAAGATATTTGGTTGAGGGTTCATGTCATCAGGCGTTTTCATTGACTATACCGACTCGAGTTGGTCAGATTTAAAGAGCAAATATTGAAAAAAAGTTGTATTATTTGCAGACAAAAATTCATACAACTGGATTGAATAGACTTTAATTTACTAACCAACAGATGTTGACAAAGGCTGTACAAGAATGAAAATCTTTAGAGACAAAAGAACTGTCATATACCTGACAAAAATAATGCCTTCAGATGCAATCCTCAGCCTCTCATCGACACAAAGGTCAGATGCTGTGCCAAATGCCTTATCACCGTCGCTATACATCAACTGTAATACAGTCAAGCAGATGCCAGACAACTTATATATTACAAGAACTAAAAGATTTAGAGAGAGTAAAATTAAAAAGAGAATAAAATAAGAAAGCCAAAGGCACCAAACCTGCAAGTCCTCAGTTCCAAGAGAAGCAAAACCACTTGATAACACCCGTCTATTTCTGAGATGCGAGACACCAAGCATTTCTCCATTTTTTATAACCTGCAAAAAAAATGATAAATTACGAAAAGAGCCATGCATTTACATGGTCTGAAAGTTGGAATCAATTTTAGAATAGGCCAAACGTGGATTGAAACTAACATATTTTCAAGTAAAAAAATTTATTTCTGCTTAAAAATAGCAAAATAACTCCGCCTATGTTTTACATAGCCGGTCCCAAGCCCGGAAAGGAGGGTTGTAACAGGCTTGGCGAGCCAACATAAAAATTCAGCCAATCTTATGGAAATGAAGTCCAATAGGCTTCATTTCTAGCCTACCCCAACTTGTTTGGGACAAAAGACTTTGTTGTTGTTGTTGTTGTTAAAAATATAAAAAATAATTCATTGAGAAATAATGTTAAGAGGAAAGATGACACTCAAATAAACCAAATATGATACAACAAAAGCATACAAAAATAAACGGGTAGCCTGATAGCGTCATATAAATAAAACGACGAATGTAAACAAAAATTGCATATTTGAAAAGGACATGACATACTTCAATTTATACATATTTTACGAAATACTAAATATCTGCATATAATACATTGTTTAAAACGTCCAATTTAGAGTACATAATATATTTTTATTTAAAACTAGATTGTAAAAGAAGTAATTTAGACTTTAGAATTTAGAGTACATATAAACGAAGCTGCTTTAATTTTGCAAAAGCTGATGAGATAGACAAAAACCATTGTTCACTACTCGCTAGAGGAAGTTCTAATGCAACATCAAACACAGTTTAGGGTAACATGTTGAAAAGTTGATTATACAGACGTTCTCATTAAAAAAAATCATTCACTGATCATGCATACTTCCCTCTAAATTTCCTATTGAGGAATTCATTAGCATAATTACTCACATGTGAAGCCTACCTAAAAAAAGAACTTGAACTTTCATCAAGATTGCTTTGGTAGACTCATTTCATTTAGTGAAATCAGCAGTATACTAGAATTGATATATTAAAAAAACAAAGAAAAGTTTAAAGAATAGCAGCTGGCCTGCAAAAATCTAAACACAGGTCAAATAGTTTTCCTTTTCCTGAGTGAGGATCCCACTCATCACATCGGATCCCACACAGATTCTTATTTTCATTAATGAATTAAACTACATGATAACCACCCCCCCCCCCCAACTTCTCATCCTTCTCATTTTCCGTCATCACATTACCTTCAAACACTAAGCTAGGCATCTGAAGAATTAGTTCAAAATTAGAACATGTCCAAAGAATCGGCTGGTCAAACCACGGTTAGTTTTTCTTTCTGCCAAACTACGGCCATACGAGGGCATAGCCACTTAAAGGACCACTGGCCACCAATCTTGACCTATTAGCCTAGTCAACACAGACTTGGTTGATTTTTAAAGCCATGATGTGGTCTCCCGTTCAACAAATGCATTTCAATTAAAAAGAGACCGTAACCTATGGTATAGCACAATACCTCAATTAACCTACAACATATCTCATGTTAACAACTAACACCCGATAATTGTTTAGATACTTGCACCTTTGAACCTGTTAGCTTGAAAGTTTCTCGTCGTATTCTCTATGAAAACACTCAAATCCTTTTTTGTTGCTTATGTCAACTTCAAATAGATTTGGTTAAGTTTGACAATGAACGTAGGGCAATTATCATAGCCTTTTGCTTTACCCAACCTTTGTTTCAACTAGTAAGGTCAATCGTTGACCCAACCTGCCCAGTTTTTAACCGACCAGACCTGACTCAGTAGACTGATGGGTCAGGTATATTAGCTCCTCTGACCCGAAACAACTTGGGTCAGGTCATGACCCAGTTATCCTGAGTCGACCCATTCACAGTTATGGGAATTTTACTATTGAACATAGGGTAAACGGACATGTCCAGTACAAATCACACCAGAGAAGAGTATCATACAAGCAAAAATAGCGATTTTAGGGGAAGGCTGTCGGGACACGAACACAGGGCATTCGCTGGCGGGTCAGATGCAGGCCAGTACCCTACCCGTTTAAGGAAAATAATATAATGATGATGACCCGACGATCCTACTGCAAATTTTAGCATCCCAAATTTCAACAGCTATTTGCAGGAGACCAAATAGTATTGACATGAAGAACAAGGAATCATGGGTGCTGTTAGCAATAGAAAAAAGATATAAATAGATTATGGATAGAGTATTGGTTATATAGCTAACTTACAGTAGTATGTCGAACACCAGTTGAGCGTCCGAGTAACTCATGCTCCTTAAGGAATAAAAGCTCACCATGAATAGGTAAGAAATGTTGGGGTTTAACAATTCTCAAAACTTCTTCCTAAAATTTGAAATAACAAGAAAAAATCATTACTGATGGAACCTGAAACATATATTGACAATCAGACTTCTACCTTGAAAAGAAAAATGTGAAGAAAGCTGTGTCCTCCGCATAGAGTCTAGACTAATGCTATAAATGATATCCAGAAAACTTGGAAAACCAGAAATATGGACCTTATAGAGAACAGGAACTGGAAATGGATCTGGAACCAGAACCAGAGACAGCAAAACCCCATGGAAACAAGTAGTGGATTAATTTGCAGCAATTTATTGCAACTTGGTGGAAAACTAGAAATGTCTTTACAGTCATATTAACTCTACATATATTATGTTAAAACCACACAAGTTCTTTAGTATGTTATTGAGAGGGTACAAAGATTCAAAGTATAGACTTCATTATGTGCAACATGTTCAACAGAAACCCAGTCATCTGCATTCCAGTTCCAAAAGAACCATTCCCTGTTTTCAAAATATCTATTACAGGATCCCTGTACAGCATATAGGTAGACCTGCACAAAGAGGTCAGAAGCCAATTCCTTCCATTGTTCCCACCCAATCCCAAGAAACATCAATCAATTAGGAATTTTCGGACTTACTAGCTCCTCGCGATAAGCATGTCCAGAAGTGTGAAGCCCTGTATCTTTTCCCATCATAATCGTGGGGCCCAGCTCTGATATACGATTTAGCATCTTCATTACCCTAGTCTCGTTCCCAGGGATAACCTACTTGAGAAGATTGACATATATAGAGTCAAGGTAACAGGAAACAGGCACAATTATCCCAGTGACAATCCAGTATTTGTCTGTTTGATTTTTACAAATTTTGAAAGTTCCTGTATACCCTTACAAATATAAAGATTCAAGATATACTCGTACAGAAGGATTAAACACTTTTCACACAACTATTCAATTCCTTGTAAGATACCCAAAATACATCTGCTTTCTGCAGTTTTTAACCGAACTGAATGATGGTCGAAGACAGTTGGCTTGGAGATTTTTGGAAAATAGGGTCCAATTTGATATATTCAAATTTTGATGGGGGAATATATGCACATTATTTATTGTTCTGCAGAAGCATTATATATTGTGTGGTTTCTGTAAAGGTACAGATATTTAACCTTCATTTAAACAACATGAGATGTAGATCAATAATCAAACCTTAGCAGAATATAGGACCACATCTTCCTTGGAAAGTTTGAGCGCATGGGTGCCTCCATATGAAGCAAGATTTAAAGCAGCTCTTGGCTCTGCCTAAAAACATATCAAGAGAAAGAACAAAAGTGAAACTGTGTTAGTGTCAGATTAATAAAGTTCTGCAGACAAACAGTTGTTACATGTGGTGATCAACTTACAGAAATTAAAACAAATTATAAGTCTCTTACTTGTGAGCCTGTGGTGACAATTAACAAATCTTTTGGAGCATAGGCATCAATGTCCTCTATTTTTACCTAAGCAAATATTCACTTAATCAGTCAGTTACATGGACACATTCTCCTGTTAATTATATTACCAGTTATTATATGCTACATACCAATGTTGACGGATCCATAGGTGCCTTGTCATCTCTAAAAGCAGCATCCAGATATGTTCTAAGAGACATCCCAACAAACACCTGTTTTGGCCTTTTGGGTCAGAATTTAATTTAAAGGGCAGCCCGGTGCACGTAGCACCTGCTTGCGTGGGGTCCGGGGAAGGGTCGGACCACTTTGGGGTCTCTTTGTACGTAGCCTCTCCCTGCATTTCTGCAAGAGGCTATTTCCACGACTCAAACCCGCGACCTCTTGATCACAAGGCGACAACTTTACTGCTGCGCCAAGGCTCCCCTTATCAGAATTTAATTTAAAGATTAAAAGAAACTGGCCCCTGTTAGTTTGGTACTGTTCATTACCATGCAATAACAATTATGAGTACTGTAAGTGTTGAGACTAATGCTTTGCTATATAAATCCACACCGTAGTTAAAAACTCATTACATTGGAGTTCCATGAATGCAACCCAAAAATGACAGTAAAGTGTGTGCCACTGTAAAGTTTATCACTTATAACAACTCTATCCTACTCTGATAAAGGTTTCTGAACTATCATCCTCATTGAAATACAGAGATATTAGATGAATGTTAAGTTCTGTGCATGTTTGGAATACAAATTTGGAAAGTGCATAATATTTCGGAGAGGTTGTTGCTTGAGGTTTTACAGGGGAACGCATGAAAATAACAAGACTGCAAAAATCAGCTACCATTTTTCGTCCTGTGAGGTCAGCAGCAGCTTTGAGGCTTCCAATTCTATGTAGGTTGGAAGCAAATTGCGTAGCTATCACTCTGCCTTTTGCAGCAGAGACGTGCCTGAGTAACGCATCCCTTACCACAGTTTCGCTGACAGAGCGTCCAGGCGACAGTACATTTGTGGAGTCACTCATCATCTTAAATAAGCATAAACAAGTAAGAGATTAGTTTGTTGTTAGTGACGTAAATAGCAGCTGTCAGAAAATTCATTTACAAAATTAGTTTCCGAAATCAATTACAAAATACTAGGATGACTAGACTGGAAACTTACGAGAGTGACTCCTTCTTTAGATAACTGCTCCAGCATTTCACGATCAAATACATTGCCATCCAGAGGTTCTTCATCAATCTACAGAATAGAAATTGGCCCAAATCAGATGCTTTAAAAAAGAAAAGCTCAAATATAATAGCAACATTAACGGAAAATAAATATTCTAAATTTGGCTTTCCATGATGAAACAGTACTTAGGATCTACAATCACAAGACAATGCAATAAAAACTCAAAATTTACACAACCATTATAAACATCAACACGATTCCTTATCCATTACTATAATAATACGAGTGAGGCTATGGTGTTCCGCAAAGCACC
>CAXKVX010003593.1:0-25589 GCA_964058865.1 Eleocharis quinqueflora | reverse complement strand
AATCGCAATAGACTCGCGTTTGGGTTGTTTTGCTTGGGCTTTGCTCCAACTAGGCCTACAATCTAGGCCTAAAACAAGAGAACATGCTATGTAACATGGTTCAGTCTAAAAACAAACTAGCCCTACATTCACGGGACCCCATATTCAAAAATAACTCCCAGGATCGATTTCACTAAATCACAAGTGATCTTACAATTACGAAACTTATCTTTGATTTCTTCAAAACAAGACAATCAATTTTAGGTTTCTAAATCTATGCAAGGGGATACACTGCTTTACAAGAAAACCGTGTCTGATTGACAAAACAATCAATGACGAGGATGAACTACTGACTACATAATATAGCTCACCAAACTAAAGCAACAAACAAGTTGATCTCTGGAATTGACAATTAGAGAATAAGCTATCCTATACACTCTCAAGGTGTGGACGCTGAAGGGAAGGCTCTTGTGTTCTTTCTGGTGCTCAATTGTGTGCTTGAAACCTTGGGAAGGACTTTCTTGAATAATATGGTTCGAATCTCAAATGTGTATATAGGTTGGGCACATCTTGAAGTCTTGAAATCTTGGTCTACACTGCTTCCGTTACAACATTCATCGAACCCATTATAGAACACGTTGTAACGAGTTGGTGCCATTCCTAAAATTCCCTTCAATGCTTGTCCAGCTGACTTTTGGGCCATCCTGGACAGGAATCTGTTGTGACGTGTGGGTACCCATTGTGTCGGGTTTGCCATGTGTTATGGCAACGCATGGCTCTGCCAAATTGCCAAAATGCCCTGTCTTAAAGCTCTTCACCTATTCAATTCATTACAAAAGATTGGTAAATCATTGTGACGGATGGGCAACCCATTATGACGGGTAGAGAACACGTTGTGACATGTTCTCCATGCATTATGATAACGCATGGCTCTGCCATGCCTCTGTTTTGCCCAAATTTCTTGTTCTTGATATCAATGTGATTGCCATGACTTGTACATGAATGTTTGAGCCTTTGCATCAGCAGAATATACCTGTAGAAACTTCCAACTCACCGAAACTCAATTGTGCAAGGTTAATATTGATTTGTTTTTAAAATCGTCTCAAATTGTCAAAATAAAGAAGAGTTTAATCTAACAAATACACATTGACAAACATATATTGTGGACGATGCAAACAGTCGGGACACAACAGGTGCACATACACTGCACCCTCCAACAACAAAGGTAATACTACAATATTTTTGGTCAAATTAACAATTGTGAGTTCTATTGCTCATTTAAAGTTTCAAAATTTATTAACACATGTAATTAGCACGTGCCTGGTACTCAAGAAGATGAAGCTCCATGTAGGACTAAATGTACTATTTTATGTAGCTTATTGTACGATTAAATGTACTATTTTATGAAGTTTGGTTATAGGATTAAATAAACATTTTCTTTGGTTCATATAGTCATTAATTTAGTAATTTAAGATAGTAAATTGTTATGGTACCATATGTGCAAAAAAGAGGTAGATGTGCCGAGATGTTGCAAGTAAAAATCATTATTAGGAGCGCAACTATTACTCGCGCCCCTTCTCCTTTCTCTCGTTGACTAGTGGGTCATGTGTGTATAATTTAGAGGCACAAGCAATAGTAAGCCCCTGAGATGATTTCAAATCTGGATGTTTTCTGGAGTTTCCAGCATCGACTTCACACATCAGGACACAAGTATTACTTGCGTCTTCAAGAAATAAAAAATGATTCAGCAGAGGGATTTGAACCCATTCTCTCTCTCAAACTTAGCGCCTCTAACCCAACCCTTCCGCCAGTAGTCCATTTTCATTTCTCGTAAAGTATGAGACGTACTACTTGTACATCTTCTGTTTTATTATTATTATTATTTTCATTATTATTTTTATTACTTTCAATATTAGTTATGTATTATTAAAATTATTATTATTATTTTTACTATTATTGTTATTTTGGAGTATTATTGTTATTTTTATTTCTTTTTTTATTGTTATTATTATGTTATTGTATTATTATTTTAATATAACACAATCTTTTTTGTTTCTTTTTTTATTTCTGTATTATTATTATTTCTTCATATATTTATTTTATTTTTTGTAAATGTTTTCTCTTATTTTTCACATATTATTATTATAAGCATCATTATTAATATTATTAAAATAATTTATACTAATTTTATTAATATTAGTGCTTTCATAATTATTGCCAGTATTATCAAATTTCGGGGCATTTTTCAGAAATAAGTTTAGAAACACGAGTAATACTTACGTTTCTAAGTTCAACGAGACAACTGAGATCTCACACCTTCAAAAACAGTGCAAGTGTCTGAAAAACAAAAAATAAAATTTTACAGGAGGAGCAAGTAATACATACGGTCTTGACTCTATGTGAAAATTTAGTGATTATTTTGACCCTATCACTTAAAAAAAGTTGATACTTGACCCTCTAAGAAAATTTTCTCCTACAGTACCAAGGGCGTTGCGCGTGACTCCCCTAATTCCTTCCCCATCCCCTCTAAAGTACAAATCACTGGAGAATCCATTTCTATTTTCAGTAACAGAGTAACTGCCTTGTAAGTTGTAAATCATTAGCAATCACCATGAAAGAATATTAATTAATTTGAATTATCATTGGTGTAACAATATAGAAATCTTCAAATTATCATCAATTTATTGTAGTTTTTTGCAACTCTGAATAAAAGAAATGAAGCCAGTAAAACAAGGTGGGCTGGTTAGACTAACAGCATTTCCAGTCAAACCAAGTCGTCGCTACTGACACGTGTCAGCACTGACCTGAGGAACCGGTAATTCTTACGTAGCTCAGTGATGACGTGTCGGTTATGGATTGTTCGGAGCAAAAGGTACATACCACTTCTTCCACAAAGGGGTCCCACCATCCCAACCAGTCCAAAGAACCCCACGTCGGAACTTGGAAGAGGAAAAAAGCAGCGTCAGAATAAACGTCGGACTTCAAACCACATTTATTTCAATTTGGAGTTCCACTTGGCGTCCAAATCTAAAACCTTTCGGATATGTCCTCCTAAACTTTTTATTTTGTGAACTCAATGAACTGCATTTTACGATGATATTTTGTTACAGGCATAAGGAATTCCGCATAGCTTGCCAGAAACGCATGCATTTAAAACCAGCCGATATTACCGATTTACAACATGAGCCAGTTAAGTTTGTTGAATATAACTTACAAAGCCAGACAAGATATAATTAAAAAAATGTGACGTGATAATAGTTTCTTATGAATTATAATATAAGACCATGCAATCAAATTCATGGCGTATAAAATGAGGATCCACATATAAAATGTTTTTTTTATAGAAAACGCAACAGAGAAAATTTAATATGAAGAAAGGATCTAAATAGGATAATTCATTTTGGGATGGGTAAAAGTAAAAGAAATATTATAATGGGATTAAAGGAAGGATGCGAGGAAGAAGGCAACCCGGGCAGCATTACCTTTTTGACCACGCGATGAGAAACAAGAAAAGAAGAAGGGGCCCAAGAAGGACAGCAACCGGACCGACCTACCCGCTCCAATACTCCCTCCACAGCCTTTTCGTACATATGTAACGAATCATTTTATGGAGGTATCTGACCCGCTATATGAAACTGATCAGGTTGTCGGAGCAGGACAAAGACACTCCGACTTCCTCTCCATCTCCCTTATCTCTATCTCTCTCGCACAGTCTCCATTATTTTATTCCCCTCTCCTTTTCTCTACTACAAAAGGACACCCACTCGCCTTACCTATTCTCCTTAGCTCTCTATCCCCATCCCACCTTATTCCACCCCTCCTATTTGGCTATTCCCTCCTTATTCCACCATGTGCAGCGGACCGAGAAAACACTCTCACACGCCGCCTTCCCTCCCCGACCCATCCCTCCTCCTCGAAGTCGCCGCCTCCGACGATCTCTCTTCTCTCCGGCTATTGTCCGAAAACCACCTTGCCTCTCTTTCTCTCTCTTCCCTCTGGTATGGACCTTCCTCCGCCTCTCCCACCTACCACGTCGCCATGGAGCAGCGTACTCCTCTCATGATTGCTTCTTTGTACGGGTGCACCTCTGTAGTAAGCTTTATTCTTGCTTCCTTTCCCTCTGAAGCTACGCTTGCTTCCACTTCCGATGGCGCCACTGCGCTTCACCTCGCGGCTTGCGGCGGCGCCGCCACCGCCGCCGATGTCGTCTCCCTCTTGATCACCTCTGGTGCTGACGTGGAATCTCTAGATTCCTCTGGAAGGCGACCAGGGGATCTGATCCCAAGAAACCTACCTCACACGCTCGATAAGTCACTTCGCACACTTCTCAAAGCTGCATCTGCCTCTCCTCCTTCAACCCCACCTAAGAAATCTCTCACAAGGGAAGACTCAAAGAAGGAATACCCACCTGATCTCACCCTGCCTGACATTAAAACCGGCATATATAGCACCGATGAATTTCGCATGTATGCTTTCAAGATCAAGCCTTGCTCTCGTGCCTACTCTCACGACTGGACCGAGTGCCCCTTTGTTCACCCTGGCGAGAACGCTCGCCGAAGGGACCCACACAAGTTCTTCTACAGTTGTGTGCCTTGCCCTGACTTCCGTAAAGGCACATGCCGTAAGGCTGATAACTGCGAGTACGCACATGGGGTGTTTGAGTCGTGGCTCCACCCGGCGCAGTACCGCACCAGACTGTGTAAAGATGAGGTGGGTTGCAAGCGCCGGATCTGTTTCTTCGCACACAAGCATGAGGAGCTCCGATCTGTAAACCCATCGGCCATATCTGTTGGGTCTGTTGGGTCAGTCGGGTCGCCACGGGCTGGGTCTTCTCTGGACATGGCAACTGCTACTGCTTTCCTAATGATGCAACAAAACAGACCTGGTTCCCCAATTTCTTCTTCTCCTATGCCCACTAGGTTGAATACTCCGATTGGGGCAAGGGATTTGGATCTTGATATGGAATTGCTCAGTTTAGATCAGTATGCGCAGCAACTGTTCGAAAAAATGCCCAACGTACCTTCTCCGCGTGCAAACTGGGGCACACCGAATGGTAACATGAGTTCTGGGCTTGACTCATTCAGTTCTGTTGATGCAGGTTTATTATCTCAGCTCCAAGCTATGTCTCTCAAGCAAAGTGCACCCGATTCTGAATTTCACCCAACACAATTGTTCCCTGGCTATGAGCCTAACCTTCCCTCTTCGCCACTGACTAATCAGCTTAATGGGTCTGGTCTCGACCATTCGATGGCAAAGGCCATCATGAACTCACGAGCATCTGCCTTTGCAAAGCGGAGCCAGAGCTTTTGCGACCGCCGGTCAAGCCCGGTAGCTCGCCCTTCAACCCTCTCTGTCATGACATCGGCTAACACATCAGCAGCTGTTACCCCGTCTGTTTTCTCTGATTGGGGTTCACCAAGCGGCAAATTGGATTGGGGAGTTCAAGGAGAGGAGCTCCACAAGTTGAGAAAGTCGGCTTCTTTTGGAATTCGGAGCAACCATACCACACCCATTAAGCAAGTGTCACCTGAGGAGGCTGATCTCGCATGGGGAGCTCATGGTTCAGGTCTTTATAACACCGATCTGTTCGGCCCCTGGCCCGAGCGAGAGCCGATGGCGGCTTAAACCAATCCGGATGGTGGTTGCCTGAATCAAATTGGATTTTAATAAGCTAACCGGTTCTTTCCTTCATTTGTTTGTGTTCTTTCTTTTCTTTATTTAATTCGACAGAACTGAATGATTATTTATCGGAATCAAAGAAAGGCTGATTCATGGTAGTAGCTCATCTCAAGAGAACTGGAAAGAGTCCCGAAGGGAAGTCTTGAGTGGATGAGCAACGCCTTTGCTGTTCTTAATATTTTTTTAATTCATGTTTTCATGTATTAATTATATTAAATCATATATAAATATAGGAAGGTTAAGTCAGAGAGGTTGGATCGTAGAAAGCGGTTGGGTTTGGTTTTAGTTTCTGGTGGTGTTGGGTTGGGGAAGGAATGTAACATAGAGAAATAAGTTGATAACCGGTGGAGGAAATTTTATTCCTGTAAAAGATCATGTATAAGAGATTATTTTATTTAATCATTGCCTCTATATTTTAGTGTATGTTGTTAGATTGTTAGCTGAGTTTGTCCTCTCTCTTTCTCGTAAGTTTTTAAATTTCGGTTATCGTTCGTGATTTGGCATGTTTAAACGTTTAGATTCTTTGGAATAAAGAAATTAAATTGTGGTTTTGAATTAAGGAAAATAATTAATTGTACAAAGTTTGCCATTAACAAAATACGAATTCTTGCTAAGCAACAAAGATAAAACCCATCGAACTAAGTCAGGATATTGGGATGAACATGAAAGGAGGTATTATCTGTTGTTTTAATTTGGAAAGGGATTGTTCAGCTCTTAACTGAGAATCTTAGTTGCTTAAAACAAATTTAAGTCGTTTCCTTTTACAAAAACAAACAATGGAATGATGATGATTAACCGACTAATCGTGTTATTATCAAATCTGGTATGGTACTTCTGCTTTAAAATATTTTAGGACAGAAATCCTTAAAGCTGTTTAATCGTTCAATAAGTACTTCTAAGAGAACTCTGCACAATTTCAATCTTTTTGAGTACTACAAAATTTTTACCAAATGGGCATTGTTTCTGCAAGCATTTTTTCTGTGTTGTCCATACTATATAATATATTTACAATATTGATATGTTTGACATTTATCTATCTATAGTTTTACACCTTTTAGGCTTTTACCTTTATCAAAAGTTTGACTCAGTTTTCTATATTCTCATAAAGCTACTTTTTCCACGGCTAAATGTGCTTTTGGTACAATTTTTGTCTTCAAACTCTGCACGCCTTGCTACGAAAAAGCAAAGTACTGAGGCCAATGGATTGTGGAAGCTTTTCCTCTGCGAATAAAGATCTCATGTCTCTTGTTTTGCTTCTGAGATGCGCGCGGCACAGTTTCTGCGCGCTATTGAAATGTGGATGACATTGAGAAGAGGCTTTTAGATTGTGAAGCACGCATCTCGAGGTGATCAAATCGTTTACATTCAAGAACGAGTTCAGAATTTTAATCAGAAATATACACGAAATACTTATAAGTAATTTCGTCCAAACTATTCATAACGTAAAAATAAACATATTTCATATTAAGAAATAAATATATGTAAAATATGATAAAACCTAAAAAACATTAAGTAGATGCTAAATCGAGCCGGTTTCTAAAAATCTCCGTATTTTGAAATTTTGCATAGTTCTATCCAATAATGTAAATGTGGATTAAATTATGCACGTGCAAAGATAATGCATACTGCATAAGCGAATTTATTTGAGGTTTTATATAGCGGACGAACTTACATTTTTATTATGCATTCCAAACAAATTATAAATAAAAATACATTAAAATAAAAATATTTACCTTACAATATTTTATCAAACATTTTAATTGATATTGGATCTATTGTAATACAAAATATGCATCTTTATTTTAATTGTCTTTTCTTCAATTTCATAGGTCAATTAGTTGATAATTCTTTATTATTTAATTATTTAATATAAAGCTCGACCTTTTTTTAATAATAAATTGTGGTTTTGTTAGTGCATTAACGACCTTCTCAGAGGCACTGGATTATTGATCAAATAAAATAAGTTTAGAAATTTTTTGCATCGGGCGAACTAACGAGCGAAGAATCGACATATTAGACTAGGACTGGACATGAGTTGACACGATATCAATTCCGAGCTGAACATTATATTATACTATTAGCGAGTCTATGTTGAATTTCAATTTCTAGAAATAGACACTTGTCTACTCTTTTAATATGTTGAATCCGCTCATGTCCACGTCGTATCCAATGGATACGTAGTGGCGCGCTACATCAAATCTTGATTTCATGCATGGTGGAGACCGAACTAATTCCATAACAAGATCATGGCCTATGCTTATGAACCTTTATTACAAGAATATCCATTCTATAAGGTCGAATTGATTACATTTAGATTTGGTACAATTTTTTAAATTGCTGGTGCGGATTATTATTCCACTTAAGCATTAATGCTCCGCTTTATGTTTCAATCACCTTTTGCCTTTTCTGAAATGGAACTATTGGAGAAGACTACAGACTAGAACAAATTATCATAAGAAAAAGAATTCATCATCAAGAACAAATTATTTGATTCATGATGCATGTGCTTTAATCGTTAGATAAATTTTTAACGATTCAAATCGAAACAAACAGGAAACAAGAAGAGATTATATGAGCAGCTAATTTGATTCCTAAGAAAAAAAAAACTAGAACAAACGCTTGGTGTAAGAGCTGTCAAGGTGTCGGATAAGATGAGATAGAATTAGCATTTTCTGAATGCAAGAACTTATTAAAATTTTATTTTATAATATGCTTATGCAAATTCATATTCACTAAAAATTTAAGAATTCAAATTAAAATTATAGTGGATTTCGAATCGGATTCAGATGTGATACTTCATTTTTTTTTGTTGAGAATCAGCCCGTAGGCAATACCATTAACCTTGGCAAAATATTCAACATCAGATGTGATACTTCAGTTAAAACGTCTAAAATTACAATAAAATTACCAGATACACACGCCATACAAATAAATTTAATTATTTTATGAGAAAGTCTTAGATTGTCCCATCTTTCGTCTTACATTTTCGTTTCTCACTCTCTTCTTTTTGTCTAATTTACATTTGTTTCTTATTTTTTTAATATTTTTGTCTTTCTCTTCTAACAACATTTTTTCCCTTTTTTCTCTCTTTTTTTTATATTTTCTCTTCAACGAGAGATTATTAGAAATGACAAGAAAATTATCAAAAATAATGATTAATTCCACATACAGAGCAAATGATACGAACATATGTGCAATATCTAATATGAATACTTGTTTTGGTAGCATAAACACATGTTTGAACTAATATGAATATCTTATTTATTTAATCTGCGTCTTATTCTATCATGAACATTATTAGTTATAGTTTTAAGTGCACAATACTTGAAACAATTAATATGAACATATGTTTTAACTAATATGAACACATATTTCAACTAGTATGAACAACTTTTTTTAGTATGTGCCTTTTTTTAGTTATAGTTTCAGGTGCACATTATACTTGAAACTGCTAATACGAATATTTGTTTCAGCTAATATGAACATCTTTTCAACTAATGTTGACATCTTGTTTATTTAGTCTGTATCTCATTATGTGATTACATTATTAGTTACAGTTTCATTTGCACAACATACTTGAAACAGTTAGTATGAGCATCTGTTTCAACTAATATGAATACATTTCAACTGTTCCTGAACACCTTGTTTATTTAGTCTTCACCTCATTTTGTGATGAACATCATCAGTTACAGTTTCAAGTGAATAGCATACTTTAATCAACTAGTATGTATATTTGTTTCAACAACTATGAACACCTTATTTATTTAGTTTACGTATGATATACGAGTTATGAAAACGTTCAGAATAGTGCGTAGGGAGAAAATGCTCAGAAGAGTGTGGTCGATTTAACTTTCATTTTTTTATCTCTTTTTTACTCTTTGACTTTCACACTTTTTAAAAAGTTAGAGAGACTTGAGTGGAGGACAAAGACTAAGGAATTGTTAGTCGGACATTTTTTGAATTTTTTTTATTAATTGCATGTTCATCACAAGACACTCTTTGAATTTTTTTTTTATTCATTGCATGTTGGCTTACAACACACAATCGCAGAGAAATAAGAAAATAAATTGAAAAAATCTCCTCTAAAATTAGTTCCATCGGAATTTGAACACCAAACCTCCTCCGTGAAAATCTTATTCCTTATCACTACACTAAATAGAGTTTGTCGAATCTTTTTGAACTTACGTTTTGAAAGAACTAAAATTATATATAAATATCATAATTTTAGTTAACGGATCATCGATTGATATCATGATATATATTATATGTAAATTCAAATAAATAATGACGAAATATTTTTCAAGATTATTATTGGAATGAAATAAACTATTGGATAATCTTTTTTATCCACTTAAAAATTCATTCATGCGGATTAATTCGAATAAAATAATCAAATTTTGGATATTCATGACACACCTAGTTTTGGTTTTTTTAAGATAGCCCCAATTTTATATGTGATGAATAAATGATAATCTACGATAATTATTTGGGTAGCGAAACGCGCGTTAGAAGTTCTACATCTCAAGAAACTATATTTCGTTCAATTCAAAACTAGATTGTAAGCAAAGATTTAAGTGGGATTATGTACACTAATGGACTCAGGGGTAGATTCAGGATTCTCGTCAGGGATTCAAGATTTACGATTTTTTTTTCCAGAGTGTTCGAAATGATGATTATTCTTAAAAAAAATTATCTATATGGTCGTTTGTCCAAAAAAACTATCTTATATATTTATTTGTGAAAAAAATTCAAATATATGGTAATTTTAAAAAATGTAAAATATATAATCGTTTTTGAAAAAAATAATTTCAAAGAAATTCAGTTGCATTTCTGAATGCACGTGGCTCTGCGACTGAATGGACCTCTCTAATAAATCATTTATTTTTTATTTATTATAGTTCGGAAAGCAGCGAGTTTCTTACGAATAATTGGCACAAAGGGGAGAGGAGTAGGTCCTCATGGCTTTGAACCAAATTTGGGTTCAAAGCCATTCGTAGCCGTCCGATTGCACTAAGATTTGATTATTTGGTTGAAAAGTACGAATTTTGAAACAATCTTCAAAAATAGTACGAATATTGATGCAATCGGACGGTTCAAACAGGATTATGAACCCAAATTTAATTCAAAGCCATGAGAACCTACCCTTCTCCCGGCACAAAGACACTCTCCTAAGAGAATCGACAACAAAGTAGAATGGCTTTTTTCGATACAGTATACAGACGATATGCTAACTTTTTTCTACAAGAGAACATATATGATGGTAATAAAATAATTATATCATGTATTTTTTAAAACTAAGAGCATCTCTATCTGTGAAACTCTTGAAGTTTCTAAATTGTTATCACATCACTTTTAGAAATTTAATTTTTCTTTACTTTTTAAACTCTTCATTTCTAAAATTGAAAAATTAGAGTTTCTAAATTGCCACGTCAGTAAATATTATCAATATTGTTGAAGACCGATCAATTTTAACCAATGATTAAGCCACGTCTGAATTTATAAATTCTAAAACATAGTTACTAAATAAGAAATTTTTGAGCAAAATTTTTAAATAAGAAATTCATATACATTCCTAAAACTCATTTAAAAATTATCACGTCAGATTAAAAATTTAAAAATTTAAAAAATAAAAATGTTCTGAGTTCATTTAAGTTGTGCAATGATTGGTCTAACTTTGCTTGGTTGTATGAATGTTTTCGAGTCGATGAATGGCTCGAGCTCTCCTCTATATTATTTAAACCTGCTATCTTCTCTCTCCTAATAAATAATAGCTTATGGAGGTGCATTAGTAGATATAAATGGGTCATGATTTTGACGTATTGACTATTGATACCTTATATTCTTGCCATATATTACGTGAAGATAGGATTGTCGATGGATAGATATATTATATAAGAGTATGGGTAAAATAATATGCATAGTACATCACATTTTATACTATGTATATAAATATAGGTCAATAAATTGAGATTTAAGTTGCTTAATAAATTATTCATATGAAAATATTATAGGAAATCAAATTTCGTGATTTTTAGAGCTTTCTTGTTATTTTTTAAATATTTTTTAAAAACAGTCCAGATTTAATACTACAAAAGTATCATTTCTGAGCTGTTTTTAAAAAATAGCAAGAAAGCTCAAAAAATTACAAAATTTTATTTCCTACAAGATTTTGATATGAATAATTTATTGAGCAACTTAAATATCAATTTAATGACCAAATTAAATATAAACGACCGCATAATACAAAATGGGGTGTACTATGCATATTATTTTAGCCATGCTCATTATATAAGGTATTTTGATAATAATATTTGATAAGTTAACGAAATTTTTTTTATTTATGTTTATATTTTATAAGTTAACGAGAACAAAACTTATTTATTCATCTTATTAGATGTCATACGGATCGAATAAACGATAAAAAAGTTTCATTGACATTCTGAATTGTCATTTTGAAAAAAAAATATTAAATGTTGTACGAAGTTTTTACAAATTGAAAAGATATATACATTTAACTTTAAAGCAAAGCACGCTACTACAGAAACGAACTATTATACTCTATTTTTATATTTGTTATACAAAAGAGTTGCGATAAGAAGAATTTAGTGACAATTTCGAAATTCAGTTAAAATATTTAATACTGACTATTAAAGAAAAGGCGATATAAGACATGCATAGGGTAGTACAAAAAGTAGTAGTAGGCTTTTAAGTTTTAATAGCGGTTGTGCTGTAATAGTCGCTATAAAATGTCTTCTTTAATAGCATTTGCTTCGTGAAACCCGATATTAAAAACCTCTAATAGCGGTTACTAGGTAGAAGCTGGTATTAAAAACATTTAATATGGATTGTGTTAGAAGAATCGATATAAACTCATCCAAAGTACTCACGGATCGAGATCACTATCCTCATTTTTTGTAATCCGCAACGTTCATTCAAACCCGATCAAACGCTGAATAATAGTGATCCCTCTCTCATATCATTTAATATCCGTCTCTCTTTCTCTCATCACTCATCTCTCTATGAAAAATAGCTATTTGTTAAGCTTTTGAGTTTTGAGAGATTCCTTTTATTTAGGTTTGTTTGAAAAACAAAGTTGTATTACTCTTTGGATTTCGAGTTTACTTTTCATTTTTTTAAATTCACTCGAGCATAGCTTTGTTTAGATTTATTTTTTTGATTTTTTTTGGAAAAACTGTATCTGTGTCATTCAAAACTAACGAAATTTCATAAATATCATTCAAAACTTAATTCTTTCATTATTGTCATCTAGAATCGTTGGCACTTTCTATTTTTGCCACATTTTATATTTTATTAATTTCTGGCAGTTTAAAAAAACAAAATTTATTATATATATTTTTTTAAATAAAGCTACACGTTCTTCGTGATTGAAAATTCATTTTGATCTTGCATGTACCTCTGGTTCAACAACATATCTCATAATCTCAACCATATTAACAATTTTAAGAAGAGAAATGCAACTAAGAAATCTTCACGATCTCTTTTTATTAAAAAAATATGGAAAACATCGAATTGACATCTAACTACTAAATATTCAAATGTTTCGTAGTATTTTTATGTTCCCCAAGATTGACTTTTGAATAATTTCCCAACTCTATCCGCAATGTTTCTTGATGTATTCTGATTTATGAAGTACATTTGTTTATTTGTTTATTCACCCTTTTTCTAAGAATGACATTAACAAGTGGTCGTATTTAATTATTGTTTAATTGCCAAGAAATTTTCTAGACACCTTACAATCGTTTCCTACAAGCATTTTATTTGAAACCATATAATAAACGGACTTAAATACCTGATAGCGACATTGCATTTCAATAGTATATAGCCATTGAATACAACAGCGTGATGCTACAAATCTTATCTTAGAAGTCATGAAGAAATAAATAATTTTTGGTCATACTAGGAAAATTTTCATAGAGAGCTCAAACATATAGGACCAATAGCATTATAAAAATTTCACAGAAAATCAAGAGTGCAACTATTAGTTGTGTCTATAGAGAGATTCATTTTTTTTCACTGAATTAAAGACATTATGTAGTAACTTTTTCAGATGTGGACCCTACACTTAGAGACGCAAGTAATAATTGTGTCTCTAAGTTCTGCTGATAATTTTTTTTTGCTAAGTTATTAGTATTAATACACATTTTAATAATTATTAATAAATAGTATTAATAAAACAAATTATTAATATATGTATATTTATAATATATTACTTTAAATATTAAACAAAAATATTAGAACATGCTTTATAATATATTTATAATATACTACTTAAATATTAATAATATTGATTATTATAAATATATTTATAATATATTACTATAAATATTAATAATATTGATTATTAAACAAAAATAATACTTAAGTTCAATATTATAAAATACAAAATTCATAATACCAGTTTAACAAATAATATTAATAATACATTAATGACAATATTAATACATTTATTAAGAAAACAATTAAAAGTAATAAAATAAAAACTCAACAAAAATTTGCAAATTTATTACTAATTATTTTAAATAAATAGTGAGAGTTTTAGGATATATACAAGTAGATTAAGAGTCTCAAACTTCATGAGAAATACAAAATGATCTAGTGGCAGAGATTTGGTTAGAGGCGCTGGGTTGGAGTGAGGGCATGGGTTCAAATTCCCCTGCTGATAATTGCGCCCCTATAAAGATTCCCTTTTGGCAAATGAGTTTGCAGTTTGCACGAGGTTTTGCAGATGAGGAGCCCACTTGTCCCCTAAAATTTAGGGGCGCAAGTGTTAGTTGCGCTCCTAATATTTATATTTCGTGATTTTGCATCCAGAGAGCTTGCAAATTTGGGTAAACTAGGGGTGCAAGTAATAATTGCGCCTGTAAATAAACAAAATAAATGCAGCAGCACTTTTTTTTTCTTCTCTCTCCAAACATTTCCTCATTCTTATCATTTCTTTCCCAACAACTCCCTTCCTCTCCGAAACTCTAAACCACACTTTCACACTTCTCTTCCAAAAATCTCACACACGCAATGTTTATTGTTAGTTTCTACACTAGATGATCCATTCAGAACGGTCCACGTGGTGTCCATTACTCGAAGGAAACAACTAGTATGAACATTATTAATTACAGTTTCAAGTGCACATCATACTTGAAACAATTAGTATGAACATATGTTTCAAATAATATGAACACATATTTCAACTAGTATGATGTGCACTTGAAACTGTAATGAAAAGAGAAAACAAGAACATCTACAATTAAAATAATAAAATACCTACAATTCTATGAGATCAAGACAAAATAAGAAGAGGAGAGAAAGCATATAACTTAAGCGAAATAGGGAGGACCGACACCGACAAATGCCATGGTGAGGTGAGAAGCAACATGATAAGATGAGCCTGGAGACACGACAAGAACGGGAGAGAGGCGGGGCAAGCTGCATAGTGAAGGCGAAGGCCAAGATGCAAGAATGTTGTTAATAAGAATAAAAGCGGTCTTATGAATTGTAGGTAAGTTGGTCACATAATTTTTTTTCATGCATTCCAAACCAACGTAAGTAGGTCATAAGTTTTTCTTAGGGTTTACCGGGTCAAGTCTTAAACACATACATTTCTTCCCCTTCATTTACAAGATCAAGTGTATATTGACTATTGAGTCAAGATTAATGGGAATTTTAATCCCGCCTAAATAAGAGGAAAGAATGCCGAAATTCATTACCTTTATATTAGAATAGAAGGCACGTAGGAGACTAGGAGGGTCTCGTTGTAAGGTTCATCACACTCGTCCAAATTCTTCCAATGCCAATGATCGATATATTCCTCTAACTTGACAGCCTCCCATTTGGAAATATCGTCATAGGATTTGTAGTAGTAGCAATAGGTCATTGCTCGTTTCTTGGTTCCGGTGTAGTTGGCGTAGGTGTCATTCCATAATAGATAGGTATTGCCCATTTCAATTTTCATGTTGGGGGTGATCGGAACCAGATCAGATTTTTGAGAAGCGGTTGGAGTTGAAGTTGTCAATTGTAGAGGGGAGAGAGGTGAATAGAATTTATTTAAAATTCTGGATTAAATTCGCAAATGTGCTCAACTTGATTTTCTAATGGCAATGATAATTCGCAACAAGTCAAGTAATTATCTTATCAATTCCGTGTAATTGAGAAAGACCAGATGTACGGAGCTGACAACTCCGTGCATTAGATACATTCTAACGAAACTTTTGTTCGTACAAAAGTTGAATTTTTATTCTTGACCTAAAAAAATAGCATTTATGATTCTAGATTTAAATCTTTGACAATAATTACTGTACTTTTAAGTTCTTGTTCACATCTGTTATCTGAACGCATGCGTTTAATTTTTTTTATTGATTGACGAAATGGATTTTGAACAAAATTAAAGTAAATGAGTGAAGAGATTGCAAACAAAATGAAGAACGCGTGACACCGATATGTTAATGGAGTTCGGCTGTTGACGAGCCTACTCTCCGGAACGCATGCGTTCAAAATCCATTTCGTCAATCAATAAAAAAAATTAAACGCATGCGTTCAGATAACAGATGTGAACAAGAACTTAAAAGTACAATAATTATTGTCAAAGATTTAAATCTAGAATCATAAATGCTATTTTTTTAGATCAAGAATAAAAATTCAACTTTTGTACGAACAAAAGTTTCGTTAGAATGTATCTAATGCACGGAGTTGTCAGCTCCGTACATTTGGTCTTTGGAATTGATAATTCCGATCATTTCTATTTTTCAAGCTTTCCAATTAATCTTTCTTTATATTTTTAATTTATTTATTATATTTCCAAAAAAATAAAAAATTCGGACGTTCAGATTATTACGAGTTTACGACATCGAAACTAGGACATCGATTCTAGCTTACAGTTACTTTTTGACTTGAATTTGTGGTTCAAAATCCTACTGCAGAATTCAAAATTCCCAGTGTGGATATACCATCCAACACACCATCAATCATCAGAAAAAGAAAAATAAATCCGAATTAACTGTAATAATTTTGTAAAACAAGTGCACAAAAACAGATACCAAGTTGCTAGACACAAGTACACAACCATTAATGACTCGTTACACGGTTGTAATTTCCTTTATGGTCACAGATCACCCCCGGCTTCATCTCTTGTCCTTGTGGTTTAGTTAGTATGTATGACCAGTACTAGGTTTGGAAATTTGAATTGTATGCATGAAAAGAGACAAAACCTTGCTTAGTCTTGCTAAATTCTCGACCAATTATGAGTGATTTGAATCAAAATTCAAAAGTCTGAAGAGTCAAAGATATAGACAGTTATTACGTCAGCTATTTCTAGCTTTTGTTTTAATTGAAGAGGGATTAGTTCTATTTTAATTCGATTACCCACATTTGTTTCTTTCTTCTGTTATTACTATATAAATTTCAGTTTTAGACAGAGACATCAACAAGAGAAGTTTTTGCTACAAAGATCATAACCATGTTATATCTTGATCAAAACTTGAACCAAACGCTTCATATTTTCTGCTTGGTTTGTAAATTCTCCAAATGAAATTTAGTGGTTTGGTGTCAAAGTTTTATTGTTGCTATTCAAATTTTGTTAATGTACTGAATACACTTTTAAAATGCTTAAATGGTGTTTACACAAAATAGATGCAATTAGAAAACATTTTCAGGAACATTAGTAGACAATAACAATAAAAAAAAGTTCATATTCGTTCTCTATTATCGTTCTCTTAGTTAATTTAAAAAAAAATTCGAAGAACCAATAAAGACAAAATGAAACCTGAATTGCATTTGTTCTTATATTAATTATTTTAAGTGTTTATATTATTTTTAGAAAAAATAACCAAAGCACAAAAAAACAAAAAAGCACTTGTAGCAGATAATTAATGTTGGGATAACTTATATGCAATTCAAATTTGAGATCAAAGCGTTAAAATACGAGAAAGTGGCAACACAATTAATTTCTGAACCACTTTCCCAACTAATTTTGTCCCTTTTCATTCTATATAACATTTTTCGGTTTTTATACTATCAATTCAGGTGTTTATATTATCATTTCAAGTGTTGATACTATTTTTCAATTCATTATATTATGTTTCAGGACTCAGATGTTCATATTGTCTTCTCAGGTGTTTATACTACCATTTCATGTGTTAATACTATCAATTTTAAGTGTTTCTATCAGTTATTTAAGTTGTTATACTAATTTTCGATTTATCATATTATATTTTCAGGTGCTAATATTTACTTCTCAGGTATGTTTATACTAGTAATTAAGTGTTTCTATTAGCTACTTAAAGTGTTTATATTGCAATTTCAAGTGTTTTTATTATTATTTTTATGTGTTTAACAACATATACTCTTATGGAGATCTCAAGGTCTAACAGAGTAAGTACGACTCAATGAGATTGTGTCTTTCTAAAGAACAAAATCGATCTGGCTTGAGTGTTGACCACTGCGAAGATAACTAAATGTGATTGTCTCTTTCTAAAAAGGTGTTAGCTATCATGAGGTCATATGCTCCAGCGAAGCTCAAGATGTTTTCTCCTTATTGATTTCTATCACCATATCCAAATCCTCCGTGCACTCCTTCAAAATCTCCACTAGTTTTATCAACATGACTGTTGAAGTCTCATACTATAAAAAACTTCTCGTCCCTAGGCACATCTCTAAGCATCTCCTCTAGATCTTTCCAGAATTGTTTCTTGACGTTCTCGCACAACAAAAAATCTCTAAATATGAAAACAAAATATAATATGTAATCTCAAGCTTATAGATTAGTTGTGTTTTCAATTTGGTGAAATCTGAGTGTTATTTAATATTCTTAATGACTATCAAATATTAATCGTAAAAAATGCATTAAACTTGATGAATTTCGATAGAGTATGAAATGACACTGAAATCACATCAAATTAAAAAACACAACTAATTTATAAGATCAAGATTATGCCTATATATTTTTTCTATTTTTGAATTTTTATGAATTAATTTGAATTTCCGTTGTCAAGATTGATAAAATAGATATTGTCAAGTGATCCTTCCTCGACTATAAGTTACTACTTTCTTTGCAAATTAAGTCTAAGCAAATGCTTAAGCTTGCTTATACTTGACTCCGCCATTGCATGAAACCATGCAACTTAGATTTAAGGATGGCCATGTTCAGAGAAACATCTAAACTCAAACATGATTCTGTACTTTTTTTATATACATAAGAGAATTCGTTACTATTTTAATATTTATTATTTTTCAAATATTTCTTAGGAGATCACGTGCTCACAAAAATTTGAATTTATAATTCTTTTAAAGTAATTTTAATTAGCTACCATCAGATTACTATGCCATTTGCAAGATTCAGTACAATTTATCAGCCGAAATTACTCGAAGAAAGTATTCGAGATGAGAGCTGCATGCTTGCATGCCAAGAAAAAGACAAGCTATTTTATTGGGCCAGGAAGCCTACTATACATGGCCTGCCAAGAAAAAAGACATTTAAACCCATGGGCCATGGCCCAAACTAAAAGTTTTGATTTTGTATCTTTTGTTTTCACGGGCTATTTTTACCATTCTTATTTTACATTATTTTTTATTTGATAAGCTAAGTATTTGTCAGTAAGGACCTGCCAACCAGTTTTCTCACCAAGAAGGAATGAAGGATACTGTTTTCTGTTTTCGTGGTGTAAATGTAAATATATTGGCCGGGAACAGTTTCCTTCCCGTGGGAAAGCTGGTTGGCCGCACGGAGAATAAATGTGTCTTTTTGGCAAAATCCATTGTATTTTTGTCGTTGCTTCTTTTCCCCCTTTGTATTTGGGATTGAGATTTCCTACTTTTCTTTCTTTGAAATCTGAACCGTTCAATATGCAGATCAACATCAAAAGAGTTATGCTGCTAATTTTAATCCAACGATCTAAAAATGAATAACAAGACCCTCCTTTTTTCCCCAAATAACAAGACAGCCACAAAACTAGCCTCTCTTGTCATCTTTTTCTTCAATTATTTTTTTAAATAATACTAATGTAGTGATAAGTTATAAGACTTTTACGAAAGAGAGATGAAATTTAAGTTTCGGTGCGACTATTTTCAAGAGATTTTTAAATTTATTTTCTCATTTATCTGTGAGTGTGTTGTAAACCTACTGACAATGAATAAAGAATAAAAAGAACAACATTAATGTTACATATAACCAAATGTATGGCTGCTATGTTCAAGTGATAATAAATTACAGGAAAATTGATTAATAAATATACAATTTGATGATCAGTTAGAATTAGAACAAATTTCAGATGTTGTCTCTGAAACAAGAACATCAAGTATCTCGAGCGCAATCTCAATAGCAACCTCCACTGCGTGCACTGGCTTCTTAATTTCTCTTTCAACCCAGTTTGAATTCTTCAAATCTTCCTCCACAAAATGTTTCAAAACCGCTTGGTTGCGTAAAGTGGAATCACCATTAGTCAATTTATTTCTCTCTTCATTGGATTGTAAATTAGAGGGAGAACAGGATTCTTCTAAGTTATCGAAATTTGATGAAAGTTTTCTTCTTGAGCTCGGCTGCTTTGCTTGTTGTCTAGCTCCTTGTGCATCTTTCATTTCAAAAAAAAAAGAATGTTAACCACCAACAATAGTTATAGTTTCAAATCGCAAACTAATAATTTCAGTTTCAAATATTCGTTTGACTATTCTATTAAAATAAGATCTATGACAGTATTAAACTAAATAGGATAGGTAACACCCCATTTACCTTTGAAAAAATAAATAAACACTAAATATAATTAATCACATTATTATTTTTCAATTTTTTTCATATGCCGCAAAGTTCATAATTACCTGAATTTGGCGAATTGGGTTCAGTGGGACACTCATCTTGTGTCTCTGGCAGATCCAACACTGAAACAGGACTTGAATTTTGAGATATGCTCTCTGTTTCTACCTTCCTTTGGATCAATTTAATTTTCTCCAAATCCAAAATCAATGGCAACTTCCCATTCTTTTCGCTTTTCGGGATACCATCTTTTTCAATAACCCTCTCTAACTTTGTACAATGTTCCTTGCTATCACATGAGTCACTTACACAAGTGTCTCTGCTCTGTTTCCTTCGAATTCTCGTTCTCTTTCTCTCTATACAGGTACTTGTTCTGCATTTATCCGAATTTGACATATTTTCTTTTCCATTTTCATCTGGTGTGAAGCTGAGTATCAGAAACTCCTCATTCTCCTCTTTCAAGTATATCGGTTTCTCATGAAATGAAACCGATCTTGTATTTGGTGAAGAATTGGTTCTCTCAGTCAGAATTCCTGGCCAACTCGCAACCGAATTTTGAGAACGGCTTTGACAGAGAGAATACAAATTACCAGTGTTCGGTGAAATTGGCATGGAATCAAGACCCATCAATCTCGCTACGATGTTTGGACTCTTCGGTTTCATCTCTCTTGTAGATAATTCTACCACTTCGATGTAGTTTTCGTCAATTGAAACTTTATGCCGGCATCGCAAGTGGCGTATAATCGCCGACACACAACCAAATGTCGGTTCATGTGTTTTGAATTCATGTGAATTGGAAGAAGGGGATTTCATTTTCATGGCTAGAGAAAATTGGAACGTAGTTTAGTTTAATTCATAACTGGAATGTATTTATGGTTTGTTTGGTTAGAGATGAAGATTTGAGATTTGAATTGGGTAAGGAGGGAATAAGTGTGCAAAGGGATCAGGGATGTTAGTCTAGTTGGTGTCTAGTAGAGGTGAGATGAGAAGTGTGATTGAGAAGAAAGAAAAAGTGAAGCGGGGGATGGATTTGAAACAGAGAAGTGCGATAGAAAGCTGTTGGTTGTTTGAAAAAGAAGAGAGCATGTGGGCCCACATGGACCCCAGTTGTCCTTTTGGTCTGCTGCCAGAATTTAATTTGTGCCATTTATGTATTGCATATTTGCATTTCACATTTGTTCACAAGGTATGAGTTATAAATATTAGAGGTGGCGGAACAGATTCGAACCGAGAAATTCGTCCGATCTGAATCCGATCCGACTCGATATTTTGATAATTTCAAACTACTCAAACACGACCGACTCGATTCGAGATGATCTGTAATCCGAGACGAAGTGACTTGAGCCCGGCCTGACTCGACCCGAGATGACACGCAACCCGAGATGACGCGACACATGAGGACCCTAGCCCGACTCGAGACGATCCATAATCCGAAATGGAGCGACACATGAGAACCTGAACCCAACCCAACCCGACTTGACCTGATACAACCTGTAAATTTATCTAATCATATTTTGTCCACACAATAATCTAATTTTACTAACAAATTAATATCAGAGAAAATCAAAATTTACTAACACAGTTCAATAACGCGACCCGATCTTGTCTGATTGAACTTAAAACTCAAAATAATACTTGTAAATTATCGATGCTACCCGACTCGGTCTCGCCCGACCCGACCCAAGACTCGAAAGTTGTCGATGCAGCCCGACCTGAAACCCGACCCGTCACCTGAAAAAGACCGAAGCGACCCAATGATGCGGTATTTCTATGCAATTATAATATCAAGTTTTAAACCCAAATACCGTGGTGTATCGCAAGTGTACGATTGTCGTTGAGATTAAGTATCGGGTATCGAACACAGTGACAAGTTGATTTCCGAAAAGGTCGGAACGAGATTGGTTCTAAGCAAGTGACAAAAGTTGGTGAAGCGTGTTTGTTTTGGTAACCAATTCGCAATGTAAATGAATTGTAATTAAGCGGTGATTTGTCAAATAGTCTAGACCAAGGGCTTAGGGTTTGTTGATCCACTTACTCGCTAGGTTGAACGACTATTGATTCAAGCTATTGATAAATGGGTATATACAAGCAATGATTGGTATCGAGTTAGTGATTTCTCGATTCGGTACCAAACCTAGCACGATTGTGAACCACTGATTAGTCAAGTTCCAACTCGTGCTAGGGATTATAACGATCCGTTATTTAGACGCTATTAGAGTTATATTGCCCCAACAATTACGCACTAGGCACACAATTCGAGTTTTGGCCTAACTATCCCTAGATTTACTCTAGTTCCTCTCGGATACGAGACTAGTCTAGTGAATTTCCTAGATCGAGATTCGAACTAACTATTTCTCAATCAATCAATTCAAATCCAAACAATTTCAAATATAAACAAGGAAAATTAATTTCATCAAATAACAATTCTCAAATATATCAACAAAGCTTGCAAGTTTCACACTAACACCCTAAACCTAGAGAGGTATTTAGCCTCTCATGGTTGTTACAAATACAAGAGATCGAAATAAAGACATCAAAAATGAAAAGCTAGAGAAAAGAGTGTTGATAAAACCCTAAACCAAGCTTCAATTCAAGTCTTGATCCTCTCCTTTGCACAAGTAGCTCTAGATCTAGTTTTTCTTCTCCAAAATCGCCTAAGAGAATAGCCACCTGGAGAAGATGACCAAATTACAAGATAGGAATCTTTTCCCCCATGGTTTTCTTATTAAAACCCTGAATTTGTAAAAAACGCCTAATTCCTTGCGTCCGCAAGGAATTGGCTGTGACTCTCTAGAAACAAGAGCAAGTGTTTTGCGGACGCAAGGAATTCCTTGCGCCCGCAAGGGAAAGGCTCTGGTTCCATTGGTGCTTGGGGTGAAATGTTTGTGAACTCAAGAATATCCTTGCGTCCGCAAGGATTTTGTTTGAGTCTTCTCTGGAAGCTTGGACAGAAAGTTTTGCGGACGCAAGGAAATCCTTGCGACCGCAAAGGTTGGCTGAAATGCTCCAAATCGCGAAGTTCCAAGTCCAATTCCAGCGTTCGTTTCTCTCCCAATCTCTTGTACCTGCATTTAATATCACCAACAAGGAAATTAACGCGAACTTGCATGCTTTTACACTACTTAAGGTCAAGAAAGCGTGAATATTAGTCAAGATATGTTGCCGGATTACGCGTTCTGACGCGTACAAAATATGACTATCACCCAACCCGTAACCCGACCTAACTTCGCCCGACCCGACCCATGACTCGAAAGTTGTCAACACATGATACCTGAAATCCGACCAGACCTAACACCAATCCGACTATTATAAACAGTCAAACTAATCCGACTCAACCCAATCCGATCCGAACCCGCCCGACCGACCCGACTTGCCACCTCTAATAAATATACAAGTAATTAACAGTTCAGACTTCCGATTCAGATTTAAGAGCAAATACGTGTACGCATGTGTTATTGTTTATGAGACCGATTAGTGGTTTCAAAAAAAAATTCAAAACTATATTTCGGGTTCAATATTGTTTGCTTCCCTCATTTCACAAAGCTATTGTCAAGTTTTTGAGTTTTTTCGTTCAAACAACAGTTATTTGCTAGGGAGGTTACATAATAAAATTGATTGAGATAAATTATCATATTTTATTATTAATGTATGCAAATTATGTTATCTGGAGTTGTTGTGATCTGGACTAACTTATGTATATTATAATTAAAAGTCATTTATGAAAAAAGTACTAGTACTATTTAGTAACAGTTTTTAGTGCTTTGAAAATTCAGTCAAATGAGAATATCTTTTCGTTAACAATTAACTGCATGGTAAAATATATGTTGTGCATATATTTTGAATGATGAAGCATACATTTTGCATTTTTCATTTTAAAAACTATATAAAAGCTCTTTCCCATACAATATATGCAAATATCTCAAGATATCTTCTGAATTATAGTAATTTTAATTATAATATTTGCCAATTTTACATGTGCAAAAATCAATCATATTAGTATATATCTAGAATGTTTTTCCAGGTAAATAAAAATTTCACAGATATTGGAGTGAATCAAGAAGTTATAGAAATAATAAAAAATAATACAAAACAATACGTCAAAACTTTCATCAAGTCCTCCATGCATTTGTATATCTCCTATCTCCACGTAAACTGTCAGTAGGGATGTTGAAATGCAAAATATTCTTTGTTTTTTTATTTTAAGATAATAAATAATTATAAAAACTTAAATAGAAACAATAAAGAAAAAAAATTGGTTAACGTAAGGTGGGTTGTACTGTCTTTTATGAAAATTATTTATGATGGTCATTTATGAATTTTCTGATGTCAATGCATTAATTTTGAATGTGTACAAAATTGAGTTTGCGGATAACCAAATTATCTAAAATTATATCAAATTTTGTTGGAGAGTGAAATAATAATATGGTTTGTCATTTATGAAAGAATATATATAATTTAATTGAAACAACCATTTTGAATTTAAATAAAATAAATTAAATTTCTATCAGAAAATTGTTAAATTAGTTACTAAATACATATTTTAAAAACTTAATAATTATGCATTTAAGATATATTAACAAATTAAATTAATTTAACTACACCTTATATACGATTTAAAAAATACAATTCATTTTATGTGGTCCAAGTAATATGTCATAACCAGAGGCAACATATATATTTTGTGTCATTACTAAAAAGTAATTTCAAACTAGATTGATTCATTGAAGTGACAAAATCAAAAGCTAACATTTAAATAACACGTCGGAACTTGATGTGAAATGAAATTATAATAATTAATGGGATATATTCCATCATGCAAACTTAATTCCAAACCTAGAAAAAATATTATTCTATAATTATTTAACGAATTTCATTTCCTTCCGAAGACTACAATGGAGTAATGATACTATAATCAGTTTTAATACAAATTAACTACTCATATGTACCAAATATAACTTATGATAAGAAAATGACTTTAATGACTTTGAGATTGAATGATTGTAACCTGCCAGATCTGGCCGAGAAGGAGCAAGACAGGAAAAGGTGTAAGGAGGTAAAATAATAAAAAATAAAAAATAATTGGAAATAAAAATAATTGAAAATTTACATGTTTTTAATCTCGACAAGGCAACATTTTTTTAAATTATGTTAGTTTGTTACTTTTACAAAGTATTGT
>CAXKVX010003592.1:0-25253 GCA_964058865.1 Eleocharis quinqueflora | reverse complement strand
TGGGAATTAAAATAAAGAACTTTTTAGATTAAGAGTATTTTGGAAACATATATTTTGTATTGTGCATAATACGTATTTATTTAAACTTAATTGATTAATTGAACAATATATTTAATGCCAATAAATGATATATCTCTTAAATATTTGATATATATTTTATGCCGTTATTTAAATTTATTGGTGTATGTGTCAAGTTTTGATATTTTGAAATTTAATTCGGTTCAATAAAACAAATTGATACTTTGATTTTATTGGTTTGATATTCGGTTGACAATCTTAATTGGGTTGATTCGGTTAGAATCTTGAAAACAGAAAAAAAATTGTTTGCTTAATTTATTTCGATTTAACAGAACCGGCTGTTTTAACATCTCTAAACTTAATGCATAAAATATAAATAAAGGAAAATATTTTGGCTATACGTTTCATTGATACGCAATCGATACGTGCAACAAAGTGCATCGTTATGCATGTTAAACGCGTTGTTATATATGTTATTCGAGTTTGGTTACATGTTATTTTGTACTGAAAAAAGAATTATGCATAACAAATTGCTTAACATGCATAATTATTTTTTCAGTACAAAATAACATGCAACCGAATTCGAATAATATGCATAACAACACGTTTAACCTGCATAACGACGCACGTTGACGAACGTATCAGTTGCGTATCAATGAAGCGTATTCTATCAGCTTCCAAAAATAAATTCAATGGCGAGACATTTGATTAGGAAAGAAATAAATATAGTGAAGAACTCTTTACTCCAGAAGCTTAACTCGGATATTTTGAAAGATCAAGCCAGAACAGAAGGTAGGTAGGATGCATTAAATAAGGATCCAGTATCCCTTGGTTAGCCCATGCATTTTCACTCACCACTTGGATCTTGGTTTGTTCATTATTTTTCACTCAATACTTGGGGTACCACATAATTGTCTATTACATGGCTTGGCTCTTTGTGACATTGTTCAACTCTTTGCTTTGTTTTTTTTTTTTTTTTTTCTCCTCTGTGACAAGTAATACACACTACTAGCTGACACCAACTTGATTGCTACTGGCTAATTTTTGATAACTAATTAAAGCATATTTTTTTTTCTCTTTTCTTTTCAATTTCCTCAGCTCACACTTGCAACGCCTACATTGTTAAACTAGTGGCGGCAAGTACATCTTCTGTATTTTAGCAGATTTTAATGATCCAGCTATTTTCATATAATTTTATATTATGGAGAGATGATTTAATATGAGCATTAATCATTCGTCTAGCTGTTTCAAAGATACATCGGCACCAGCCCACCAAATCATATGTTTAATTATGTATTTAACCCCAAGCTGTCTCTCACTCTCTCCAAGTTCAGGAGATACTGAGATAGATCTCCTTTTTAAAGCTCAGTAGAGACTAGAGACTAGAGACTAGAGACAACCTTTTCTCTACGAGCTCAACAGATTTAACCAACCTTTACACTGAGAAATAAAAGAGATGATGCCCAATAAACCAGCATCTCCACCTATGCCATGGATGGTACGCATCCAAGTCGCGTTCCACGTCGCTGCTTGCGATGCTGCGCGTCGTCAAAAAGGCACTGTGAACCGTCGCCTCATGTCTATCATTGAACCCAAAACCTCTGCAAAATCGAGACCGGTTGCCGGCGTTTGCACTTCGGATGTAACTGTAGATCCGAACCGCAATCTATGGATGCGCATTTTCGCTCCCTCTGACCCTGTAAAAGATGAAAAACTCCCTCTTATCATTTACTTCCATGGGGGTGGGTTCACTTTCTTCTCTCCTGCAACAAGTCCGTATGATGTTTTTGGCCGCAGGATTTGTCATGAGATACATGCAGTGGTGCTTTCAGTGAACTACCGACTTGCGCCGGAGCACAGATGCCCGGCTCCTTATGACGATGGAATCGATGTGTTGAGGTTTCTGGACTCTGGTGGGCTCGAGTCTGTTGGGATATTATCGGGTTTGGATTTGGATTTGGGGAGTTGTTTTCTTACCGGCGATAGTGCCGGAGGGAATATTATACATCATGTTACACGACGGTGGGCTTCTGCTGTTGACAGTTGGGAAAAAGTAAGGACTATGTCTTTGTTTTGTATTAAATGAATTGAATTCAAGATAGCGAAATCAAGATTATCGTGTAAAATTCTTCCACCTTGATGTTGATAGCTCGGATTAGGCATGAGATCTTTTACTATGTTTTTTTGTTTGGTTTGTTTTTGCATTAGATGGATTAATTCAAATAGGGAAATTCAATGTTACTAAATGTATACCGTTATGGAGTTAACAGTACCTTAATGTTCCCTAATTTATCATGTATAACATTCTGAAATGTTATTGTTTGAATGCAATCAATTATCTGACATTCCAAATCATATATTATACTTTATAAGGTGAGGATCAAGGGAATCGTGGCAATCCAACCTTATTTCGGCGGTGAAGAACGGACAGAAGCTGAGCTTCGTCTCGAGGGCGTTCCAGTTGTATCAATGATGAGAGCTGACTGGGGATGGAAGGTGTTTTTACCAGAAGGTGCCGACCGAAATCACGAAGCAGCACACGTGTTCGGTGCAGCAGCTGAGACACTTGAAGAGGCGTTTCCACCGGCAATGGTTGTGGTCGGCGGGTACGACCCGCTCCAAGATTGGCAAAAGAGGTATTACGAGATGTTAAAGGCGCGAGGAAAGGTCGCGAGGTTGGTGGAGTATCCAGATGTAATCCATGCTTTTTATGTGTTTCCTGATTTGGTACAATCAGGGCAGTTGATTCAAGAGATGAAGGCATTTATCAGGGAACAGAGAAGTTGGTGAAATCAGATAAGGTTTATTCAAGAGATCTATC
The DNA here is from genome assembly GCA_964058865.1 of Eleocharis quinqueflora. Classification (NCBI taxonomy): domain Eukaryota; kingdom Viridiplantae; phylum Streptophyta; class Magnoliopsida; order Poales; family Cyperaceae; genus Eleocharis; species Eleocharis quinqueflora. The sequence continues at coordinate 22,414 of CAXKVX010003592.1, read as the reverse complement.
CCAGAAAATAACGTTGAAAAAATTTCAAAGTATAAATAAAACTATCATATAACCAGTATCATATTTCTGCAGGCATGTGAGAATTGTAATGTGGTGTCGGTTTTATACCAAATTTTATTTACTCATTTTTAGTTCAGAACTTTTGCTTTTAGTTCAATAGGAAAAGGAAAGAGGTAACGAAGACAACAAAAGAAGTGTGGAAAGCGAAGATTAGAAATGAGAAAATTGATGCAACTTCCCATGCATTGGAATTTGTTTGTTTGGAAAATTGTTCTCATGCAAGGTTGATTGCAACTAAAATACGAAGTCGTTAGCTATATATCTTAAGAGGTTTACTATATTCATCAAAGAATTTCGGTTTTTAGTTTTGTAAAAAGCGGTGCTCTCTGCGCTTCTAAATCTGGATGGTTGAATTAAATCTGAACGGCTGATCATCAATCGTATGATTCAGAAGAGTTTTTGTATTATAAAATCAGATCCGTTAAATTAGATCTCGACGGTCCACACTATTGAGCCCATCAAACTTAAAGGCCCATCAATTTATTACTTGGAGAACGAGAAGCATCACGCAAAAAGATCTTCAGATCTATGACTATGGATATCAATGGGCCGGACATGGCAGTGTTTTGATCCAAAAAAATAGTTCGTTTTTGTTTTCAAGAATTCGAATTGTTTTATCCGATCCGCTTCAGAGTTAAAAAACTTTGAAGATCCGTCCATTTTCATTAAATTTGAGCGTCCGCTCAATTCACCTTTCCCAATTAGGTCCGTCAACGGGTTTTGAACGTTTTGCGTTTCGTTTCGTCGTAACGCAACGCTAAACGCAAGAGATCTTTGTTGTGTTTGTTAAACTCAATGTAAGATGCAAATTATTTTTGGATGGTGCTAAAATAGACACTATCTTGGATTAGTAACTATTCTATAGTGCTATTTCATGTTTGGATGAAAAAGTAGCTATTTTTTTCATTGAGTTAGTGAGCTAACTTTGCTATTCTACTAACCCAACTAATTGTTGGGTTTGTAGCTATTTCAAATTGTTGAGTTAGTCACTAACCTCACTAACCCATCAATTCATCCAAACACACCCGTAGTGTTTAGTTAAACACAACGTAAACACAAATGATCACTTTCGTTATGTTTATGCGTCTTACGTTTAGAATTTGACGAGTATGAAATAATTTGGAGTGCAGAGTAGAAATATGAGTATTATGTGGAGGCTTAAATGATCCTTGTCCTAGAACCGCCGCTTGGCTATCTCCTTTCTCCTCCTTTTACTCTTTGTCTCCTCCACTCTCTCTGAGATCGACGTTTGACATGTGTCTCTCTCTCTTGCACGATGTCTCAGGCATATCGTCGAATCAAGTTTCAGCCCGTCGACCCATGCATGACATGACACTGTGGCAGTACAGTTTGTAATGATTTTGTTTGTCAAATAAGCTTAAACTTAGGCGGATTTTGGCAGTCTGGCCCTATTTTCAACGTTAGTTGTCTTGTTTCTAGTCATCTAGTGTACTTGATGATTTCAGAATGCTTGATAGTTCAAAATACGAGGAGGGTTTAGGATTTAGGTTGTCAATAGCTATGTGACTGTGAGATTGGTGAAAAGTCCATGCCCTTAAGTATCCAGTCTTGGCTCTGCTAGCCAGGAACATTCTGGTTGTCACGATATCGATAGTGGCATCAGAAGCAACATTTAGCACTGGTGGAAGAACACTATCATCAGTGAGAAACTCTTTGAATGATGAGAGTATGGAAGGTCTCATTTGTGTTCAAGACTAGTTGCGTGCTTCGGTCACGGATAACCTCTCATTTCAGAGTTATTTCACTCTGTTAATATTTTTATTTCACTTAGTAACTTACATAATTACAGTTCCTTCTTATTTTTATGCAGAAATTGATGGAGAAGTTGGTGATCCGCTATATCCCAGTGATGAAACAACAACATTTGGTTTCATCTTGTGCTAATTGAGGATGAAGCCTGGAGAAATGATCTCTTTGACTCCTTGACTCTCAAGCAGTGACCTTCAATAAAAATGTATGTGTTTCATTGTTTTATTTCCTTTTATTTTTTGTCATTTGCTGAGATAGGTCAAAACTGAGAAAGTAGTTTGAGAGCTAGTTGAGCACACAGGTTGTAATCTGGGTTGATTTCGTTGATACTTCATGTTAGTTAGAAATTGTTGCAAGTTGAAGTTGTAATGGATTGAACATGTAATATATACTTGATTTGTGAAATAAAATTATTGTAATTTTCAGTTTTTTTTTTTGTTATGTTGTGCACGTTAGTAACAAGTTAAACGTTTTTAAGGTTTCTTACATTTAACTAAACGAAAACATAAACATAAGAAAAAATTCTTATATTTATCAAACGCAAGGTAAGATGCAAGAGAAATTCCTTACGTTCTTAAAACACAATGTAAGACGTAAGACGACATTATACTAAATGGATCATGAAAACACAACCATCCAAATTTTCAAGAGTAGACCTCTTTGTTTTAAAAAAGAAGTGTATTTCACTGATCGATCGAACTTGTACAAAAGGTTTGATAATCAACACTCTTGGTTAAGACCTCATTAGGTTGTAAATGAAACTCATAATTCTGTAAAATCTCCAAATGTGGAGTTACAGAATCAACAAGAACAACTTTTGTGTTGTTGTAAGTTACAGAAGAAGATCCACTGTTAACCTGTCAAAAGTATGAATAATTATCAATACAAAATAATTATTATATTGTAAATTTGTATAGGTAGTTCTATTAATAACAAAAAAAATTATGTAATGTCACCTAATCTCATTTCATAAGATTGATTTCAGAGTCTTTTTCTCTCCTTTCAATATTCTCCTCTCTCGAAATATAGTATAATGTGAAATGACCAGAGAGGTAAGAGTTAGATTACATTATTCAATTAGCGCCACATTTTCCAATATAATATACTACTCATGACTCACAACTATTAGGGGAGCGATCTCCATTTATTCTACTAATGGACATTACTAGTAATGGATATGCCTATTTACATTGAGAACACCGTGTCGATACTAACTTATTAGGTGTTCAGATTAAATAATTATTACATGAACGATATCAATTTATTATACTAATAGACAGTAGTAATGGATATGTACATTTCACATTGAGAATATTGTATTAACACTAACTTCTTAAGTGTTCAGACTAAATATTATAAGTCTTAAGACTAAACAACTATAACTAGAAACGATCTATTGCAACTAGTAGAGAAACAATCTCCATTTAACACTACTATTAAGGTGTTATTGAGGTAATTATATTAAGACAAAACTTCTTTAGAATTCATATGTTTAAATTGAAAATTCATATCCTTGCAGAAATAAAAAACATAAACAAATACAATTTTTTATCATCAAAATTACGCTTCTCATAAAAATGAAAAAGAAAAACACAATTCTTTCAATATAAATCAAATTAGTAAAAATGTTTGTTTCAATTTTTCAACCATATCAACCATCATTATTCTACATTCTCACTCATAGTTCTTCTCTTCTCGAATGATTCAATAAAACGATCGACAACATGCTTAAATCTACCTTTTCATGGTCTTCTTCTAGAAGTTGAATTATTAGGTGCTTTCAAATTTATTCCTTTCGGTCTTCTGTTCACAAATTCAAATATGCTTGAAGGAGTATGATCAATATTAGGTTCATCTCTGATTTCAGCATCTATAACAGTATTGAGCTGGTCATTATTGTCACTTGCTTCTGGAAGATTATTCGGACCGATATTTCAATCTTCCACCTAAATTTGTTCTGCCTCATTTCCTCTTGCTTTACCTCTTCCTCTACCACCCCTTCTACATATCCCTCTACACCTTGCAACACCAACTTCTTCTCTAATAATAAAATTATCATCATTATTCTCATTAGCATCTATAATAGTATTGAGATGAACATTATTGTCACTTGCTTCTGGAAGATTATTCAGATCAATATTTTCATCTTCCACCTGAATATGTTTCGTCCCATGTCCTCTTGCTCTACCACACAAATGAGTTGTTCTACATCTTGCTCTACCTCTTGCTCAAGGCATTATGGAGATGCTGTAACGTCAGGAAGGATTTTGAAGGCTTCGAGATGCCAAGAAGTGCCCAGCCTATATAATTGATACAGAAACGAACCAGCATATCATCAAATCATTCCCATAAGCTTCAAGCATCAAATTGAGCACATAAAAGAGCCTAATTCAAGTATCCTCCAGCTACCTAACTTAGAGAGCATTAGAATAGCTACTATTCTCTTAGGTCATGTTTGGTTGTGGAGTAAGAGGTGGATTAACTCTCTTACTCCACACTTAATCCACCAAATGTGGAGTAAAATTGATGGAGTAAGTTGGAGTAAGATTAAATTTAATCCGGAGTAAGTTACTCCACCTCTTTAGGTGGATTAGCTTAATCCACCAAACATGATTAACTTACTGCACCTTAACTTGGAGTAAGTAATTTAATCCGGATTAAATTTACTCCACAACCAAACACAGCCTTATTGCCTATTCGAGAACGAACTCTTAGCTAGTTTTTAGCCTTTGTTGCATCATATTTGTGTTGTCAAGTGGTGCATCTCTGTCCTTGATTGTGTTGTCAATCGGACCTTTTTACCGTGTAGTGTGGTGTTGCCTCATACATTAGTTTAGGAGAAGAAGATTGACTTACTTGTGTAGAAGAAGTCAAAGATCGGCTCCGCACTTTGTAAAGAACACTCGTTTTATAGTGAAATCGGCCCGGAAGGAATATTTAATTTCGGGAGACCCGTGGACGTATGCCTAAGTTGATTGATAGGCCGAACCACGTTACATAACGTGTTTTCTTGTTCTTAATTGCTCTCTCTTCACACTCTCTCTCTTTATTACTTTGCTCTTTGTCAATTTGTGATTTGCTCAATTACTTCTTGAAATTGCTTGCTCTATTACTTGGATTGGTGATTAAGGTCTAAAAGCTTTTAGTTTGAATTTGTTGATTGAAAAAACGCTTTTGCCTAGTGAATTGACCTTAGTCTTGCGCTTTAAGCCCCAACCCTATATATAACACTTATTGCGACCGCAATAGACTTACGCTTTTGTTGTTTTGCTTGGACTTTGATCCAATTTGAGTTGGGTTTAGCTCAAACAATATTTTGACTTTATACTAACACTAATATATAGTTTAATTAATCATAATTGGTCCATTAATAATTATAATTAATTTACTTAAATTCTATATGTATTCGTACCCAAAATCTTAGCGAAATACATATAATGCCATTGTACATCAGTTAATCACATTATTTGACATATCCATATATTACTCCTTGTAATATTAGGCGACAATATGTGACATGTAATAATTATATAACACGTAGTCCAAACTTTATTTATTGAAATTTACGTCTCAATTCCAACATATATATCATTTTCATTACTTTCTAAATCATCAGAATTACCATTCTCATCGACTTGAACTACATCATCTCCAATAATTATATCATGTTGATCACCTATAAAAACCTTCGGTTGAAAAAGATTCTCATTAAGATCGAGTTCCATAATTCAGGCGATCTGAAAAATATAACAACACCTACTGTTATACTAAAATCAAATTGTGCAATAACTAAATAAAGGTGTTTATACTAATAACAAATGGTGTTTACAGTAATACATTTCAGGCTATTAAAATGCAATAACTAAGTAACTATTCATGTGTTGAAACTAACAACACATGTGGTCATACTAATTTCTCACGTGGTCATACTAACTCATTAGATGATCCTACTAGCTCTTCATATATTTATACTAACCAAAGGTGGTCATACTAACTCCTCAGATGTAATATTAACTTATAATTGTTGATATTAACTTCAAAATCACAATTGAGATACTAAATTCTCACCTATTGATAATAACTTTTCAAATTGTCATACTAACAATTTAGGTGATCATACTAAATCTTCAGGTGATAATACTAACTATTCTGGTGGTCACAATATAACTACTCATTTTCTAATACTAAATCATCATATGTTAATTCTAACTTATAAGTGTTGATACTAACTTCGTAGTAGAAACTTAAGTAGATCAAACTAAAATGAAATTCAGTAACGAACGATACCTTGAGACAACAAAACTGAATAGTAATTAGCGAAGTACAGTGTAGGATCAAGAATGAAGATGTTGTATGCGTGATGTAGATAATTGAATTAGAGATGTACAAAGTGCAGAATCAAGGAGATGTAGAGCCGTAGAGGATTTGAATGTAAATGTTGAGAACAAGATCAAAGAAGTAGATAACAGAGGAAGAAAGAGAGATGCATAAAGAAAGAGAAATGTAGAGAAAGAGAGATGTAGAGAGGAAGAAAAAATAAAAATGGAAGATCGAAAAATGGAGATTGCTAGAGCAAGATACACAGAGAAAAATGAAGATCGAAAAGAAAAATAGATAAATAAAGAAATCGATAATAGAAAAAAATTGACTACGTGATTATATATCATATTTGAATATGGATCACGTGAAAAATACGTGCACACAAGCGGATAAATTGGGAGACGGGATGGGAGATTTATCTTATGGATATACGCTTAATTCTCCAATAAAAAAAATACAAAGACAGAAAAAGTATAATGATTTTTCCGGAAGGTGTTTCTAAAATTTGTTAACCAGCGAAATGGGTCTACCACGAATTGTGAATGCAATGCCAATGCCAATGGATCCTCAGGGCTCTTAAACCCTAGAATCGACAGTGAAGCACTTCTAATCCGATGGAGAACTTATCTGTTGCCGGCGAACAGGCGGAGGATTCTGGCGCCGTCTTCATGGGAGACGGTAGCACCATGACGAGGAAGGAGAAGAGAAAGATGTTGAAGAAGCTGAAGAGAAAGCAACTGAGAAGGGAAATGGCAATTAGAGAGAAGGAAGAAGAGGAGGCTAGGCTGAACGATCCTGAAGAACAGCTCAGGTTAAAGAGATTGGAAGAAGAGGAGAGGGTAAGGTCTAAGAGGGAGATGAGGCTTTTTGAGGAGAGAGAAATGCTATGGATTGAGGCAAAGAGAAAAATAGAGGAGGAGGAAGAAGCAGAGAGGAAAAAGAAGTTGCTAGAAGAAGCCAATGGGGATGATAAGGTTGGGTTCAATTTGAACATTTTGATTTTTCTTATTTTGTTCTCAATTTGTTTGCAATATGTGAAATTGATCCAAATAAATTGTGCCAATTATGTATAATTGAATTAAAATTGAGGAAATTGTGTGTCAGTTGGGTATATTGAAGTCAGAACTGAGAGAGCTGCTCTTAATTTGTGTTTCAATTTGTGATATGCAGATTAGAGAGGAAAATTTTGGAGAAATCAGATGGAGATGATGGTGCATGGGAGTATGTCGAAGAGAGCCCTGCTGAGATAATATGGAAGGGCAATGAGATTATTGTCAAGAAGAAAACAATTAAAGTACCAAAAGGAAATGCTCTAAAGGGGCCAAAGAAAGAGGTTCGGTTCTTCGCAACTAAAGTTTGGTTTTGCTCTTATTGTTTTATCACTGTGTTCCCCTAATTATTTATTACCACCAATCAAATTAATTTTCAGGATGTAGAGAGACCAGCCTCGAACCCGTTTCCTCCCCAGTCTGAAGCTTTCTCTTCTCATATGAATGTGGCAACAGTTCCTACACAGCAGGTGCTCAATAAAATGGCTCAAGAAACACCCAATTTTGGAACTGAGCAGGTTTTATTTTTATATTTCTCGTCTTTGCATCTAGACCTGAACAACTCTTTGGGCAGCTTGTTGCAAGAGTTTAGTGAAAAAAGGGAGCATGTCTTTAATTTTCACATGTTAATTCAGCGAACCTGTTGTTAGTCAATATGAAATAGAAAATGTTGCTTGCTTTTAGTTGCACAAAAAAATTAGAGGGTGTACTGCATGGAGGCCAAGTATTGTCGGTGTTACCTTAAAATTGGTCTAATTCGACATTATGTCATTGGAAGTAATCTAAAAAGTTTCTGGTGCTAGTTACAAATACAGTAATTGTTGGGATGTCATGTCCAAAATACTGACTTCTTTGGCCAAGGGGTTTGCATCTCTCACAAGATTTTTATTTTAATTCTTGTTTGATTCTTTTGCAGGACAAAGCACATTTCCCTTTCCACTTAAAAACGGGAGTGTGTCGTTTTGGTCTGAGGTGCAACAGAGCGCACTTTTACCCTGAAAAGTCATGTACCTTATTAATAAAGAGCATGTATGCAGGCCCAGACCTTGCTTGGGAGCTAGATGAGGGGCTTGAGGTTTGTTAAATCGATGCTCTCCCCTGGCCAAATTTGCGTATCCTAATCTTTCGAAATGCACTTTACATCGTATCATTTTCTGATCTAACAATCATTTCTGACTGGTGGCAGTTCTGATCCAGAAAAGTGATTGGTTGGAGAAAATACTGCCCTTTTTACATGCCCTTTTTACACCCCCACAAATTAAATGATTCTTTTGATAACAATCATGGTAACATGGTAGTAATGAGTGTGCTATTATTATTTCGTTCAAGTTGAACAGTATCAGACTGATATTCTCCAGCATAACTGATAGGTGGGAAACCAAATAACTGAATGAATGGGCACCTCTGTGCTACTGATCCTTTAATCTATACTAGCATATGTTGTTGGCAGTAGATCCCTTTAAAGTGGCCAATTGCATTGTTTTGAAGATGAAAGTTAAAATAATTTCCTGGCTTGTATCTTGTTGTTATTGTTTTCTCATATGTGATACATTTAGCAATTTAATTTGTAGTGACACTTGCAAAGTACTTGGTTTTAACTTGCATGCATAGAGATATGTTATCTTCAGGAGCTACAATTTGTCATTCATATTGTATATTATTTGTGATTCTCCTTGACACTGAGTAGTTCGCCTCTGTTTAAAATTTGCTGAGACATTGCTTTTCAGAAGATTTTGCATGACTGTCAAATGTACATGTGATGCTACCTTTGTACTATAGGAGAAAGTAAAGTAATTCTAAGATTAACGAACACATGCATGGGATTTTATCTATGTTGTGATAATACAGGGATTTTGCTATTACATAGGACTAAATGTTTTTTTGGCATTGAAAATCCAGTGCACTGATGAAGAGGTTCAACACTCTTATGAAGAATTTTATGAAGATGTGCACACTGAGTTCCTGAAATTTGGTGAACTTGTTAATTTTAAGGTGTATATCATTTATTTTATTTTTTCTTTCATGTCCCAAGCCCGAAAAGGAGGAGTGTTGTGATAGGCTTGGCGAGCTAACATAAAAATTCAGCCAATCTTATGGAAATGAAATCCAATATGGGCTTCATTTCTAGTTATCCCAACTTGTTTGGGACAAAAGGCTTTGTTGTTGTTGTTGTACCAAAATAGAAGGTATAGAAAAAACGCCATAGAGTTATGGTAGTTATGACAATAAATTCATTATTGAATTTAGGCTAAGAACGATCTAATGGGATGGCAGGCAAGATTTTAAATATTATTTTTGTTTGAAAAATTGCTCGCATAATCTTTGCAAAGATTACTGTTTAGTTTCTGTATTGTTTCTCTTTGGCAACTTGAAAGGAAAAAAGTTGGTTAATATGATTCGATGATACCTAATTAGAATTATTGAAATGAAGAAAAAAAATAGTATTTTGTTAGATGTTCTAGTACTTTGCTAGTGATTATGATTATTTTATTTGTGCCATCTATTGTAAATACCAAATCATGTCACTTAGGTTTTTGCAAACACCATAATCTATTATTTTTTCTCATAATCAATTCATTACTGCAGATACTTGGTGCTTATGAAAAATAATAATAATAATAATAATAATAATAATAATAATAATAAGAACATTGGTTGTATATTAATTTATCCGATACATCATAAATAGTAATATATGTTTGTCCTGATGATGCTCTTAGCCAACTATGAGATATTAGATTTCTATTTTTTGTTAGGTAACGGCTCAAGCCCCTTTCTTTTGAAATCTCCAGTGGGTGGTGGGTTTTGAACCTGTGACCTCCCACACGGAGGTGTATCCTTGGCCAACTTTGGAACATTAGAATTCTACCTAGACAATAGACTACATTTTATTATTGTTGGTGAGTTGGTGTTTCAGAATGTAATCATTAAAATTGTATTAGGTTTGTCGGAACAGCTCACACCATCTACGTGGAAATGTATATGTACATTACAAATCCTTGGATTCAGCTGTTCTGGCTTATGAAAGCATCAATGGTCGTTATTTTGCAGGAAAACAGGTATATAAGTGTTTTTTTTAATTTTCAAGTTTTATTTCGTAACAAACTATTGTGCCTTTAAGTAAGATATGAACCTTTTTGACTCTCATTTCACAGATAACATGTGATTTTGCCAGTGTTACTAGATGGAAGGTTGCCATTTGTGGTGAATATATGAAATCAAGACTAAAGGTAAATAGAAAAATGTTTCTCTTTGTGAATTTTGTTGTGTCATTTTCATAATGTATACCCAATATGTTTTTTATTTGCAACAGTCATCCGACTTATATAAAAATCTGTGTATCCCTGCATACCTGAAAAGCATCATGTATATCCCTCCATAACCTTAGCATGAACACCACTGCAAAAACTCCAGATCATTTAGGCAGATGCGCATCTCCTGGCACTGTTTTACCAATATGTGATTACTTATTTGCAAAGGGTAACATAGTCTTTAATATTAACTTTTTTTATTGACCAATATGTATTTAACCGAAGGAGATTGACAGCCCAGGGGAGGAAGAATTTGTGATGATAGTTTATTAGTATATAGTGGGACCTGAGTTATATCATTGGTTTTTAGGAGTGCCTATGATGTTTACAGTTTGCATGGGTATATACAAGGGTTTAAATGGCCTGTACTCGTATGTTAAATCTTGATGATTTTACCATTTACTATGCCCTTTCAACAAGTTCATATAAAGATAAATTCAATAAAAGAGTATTTATTTATTTGAATGGATATGGACTATGGACAGATGAGTATTTATTTATAAAGAATTTGACAGTCATTTCATTCAGAACTTATGCTTACCTGTTGAGTTGCAAATTTTTGTTGAGATGACAGGATTTGCTAGTCTTTCATTGTATAACTGTTTGGATTAAAATTCAAAATCAATGGAACATCATCTTTTCTGTACTTGCTCGCGAAGCTAAGAGTATTTTCCTCATTAATTCTTTTTTTTTGTGCTTGTTATATACTTCAGAGCTGCTCGTGTGGAAGTTCATGCAACTTTTTGCATTGTTTTAGAAATCCAGGAGGGGATTATGAATGGGCAGATTGGGACAAACCTCCGCCGAAGTTCTGGGTAAATAAGATGATCTCTCTTTTTGGCTTTTCTGACCAATCATATTATGACAACAATGCAATTGAATTGGGAGATACTGAGAGGTCAAGGAGCTCCAACCAGAGAAGAACACCTACCAGTGACAGGTTCTTTTGTCTTATTACTTTATTTGTTATTTTTCAACGAACCCTTATAAGGGATATCTTAGAGAGGAAGGGTTAAGAGTTTATTTGACTCCTATGACAAAACAAGTTCATCAAAATTGAAAACTAAAATTATACGTGTAAGATCATTCAATAAACTGATCAATTGAATGATAAAAATGAACTGTTACTTTTTGGACATGACCTACCTAAATCAGAAAGAACATATCTACATCTTCTATCTTTTGATTTCAATAATTGTCGCATGACTTGCGTATGTTTATATCAAAGAAGTTTAATTTTATCTCAAAAAGAAGAAAAATGCTGCGTCTGTTCTACACTTTCCAAACAAGATTGTTGTGGTTAAAACCTCACTCACTGAGATATGCAACCTAGCTACATTTTTCATGTCAATAGTGTTTTGGGTCGTGTTCAGTTGTGTCAATAAAAGGTCTCTAGTTATTGGTTTTGTGGGAGTCAGATTTCAGTTCAGTTCAGGTTATTATATATGCAAGTCTCTGGTCATTTTTTCCTTCTGGTTATATTGGTGGAGTCGTGTTTGGTTTATATGTGGTTATATTGGTTGAGTTTGGTTGGGTCTTTTATCAATTCGTTTCAGAAGCGATTGGCTTTTCATTTTCCAAATTTTTTAGCTCAGATCAGGTTTATATATTGGTGGTTTCTTTCTTCTCTTTTTTGATATAAGGGGTCCGTTACCCCCCGGCATTTATTACTTTTCAAGTGCCACTTGTGGGATTCAAACCTTTGTGCTCATGGAGGTTTGAACCCAGGACCTCATTGAGGTCATTCTAGTTTACCACATGAGCTATTAGGCCATTTGTTAAATATTGGTGGGTTAATGGGGTTTTTGATTTGGCTGAAAAATGTAATTTCTTTGTTTTAAGCTTTTAATGATCAAACAACCACATTGCTCTTTTACAATCTTAGAGTCCGATTGATATTTGCATTTCAGCAATCAATTGTGGATTGTCTTCTATTTTATTTGGAGAAGATACTGAAGTCTTTTTGAATGCTAATGTTTTACCTGTCTTACACTAAATTACCAGATATGACAGGGCATACAATAGAGAGAGCGATGATCGTCATTCCGTGAGAGGTAACTCTGATTTTGATAGAGAAAAGAGAAAAAGGAAAAGGAAAAGAGATACTTCTAGATCTGGAAAAAGCCATACCCATGATTCTGACAGGCACCATTCATCTAGAGAGGGGTCATATGATGAAAGACAAGGAAGTTCCTCTTACAAGCAAAAAGAAAGAAGCTACAGAGAACACCACAAAGATGAGAGTATTGAAAATAAAACTGAATCAAAGAGAAAACACCGATTCAAAGGAGAAAAAGATGTTTCTGAAGAAAGTTACAGTGAAGAAGAAACTGATAGGAGAGAAAAATCCAAGAGGCATCGGGATAAATATTATTGCGATAAATATTCCCACGATATCTCAGATACCGAGTCGAGATACCGATACAAAGAAGCGAAAGAGGTTTCTGAAGGGAGTTACAGTGAAGAAGAAACTGATGGTCGGAGAGAGAAATCCAAGAGGCATCGGGATAGATACTCTGATGATATGTCAGATACAGAGTCGAGATACCGATACAAAGAAGCGAAAGAGGTTTCTGAAGGAAGTTACAGTGAAGAAGAAACTGATGGTAGGAGAGAGAAATCCAAGAAGCATCGGGATAGATACTCGCATGATCTGTCAGATACAGAATCACGTGGAAAGCATAGTACAAGTAAGAAAGAAAGGACCCATAAAAAGAAACACAGAAAGGATGATATTTCAACTTTCAAGCTCGAGGAAATGTAGCAGAGCAAGACAGGAGAGAGGGCATAGAAAGAAGCACGAAGAAAAAAAAGAATATGATTATGCAGATTCTGATTCTAAAGATCTGTGTTTGGTATACTCTCAGAGGTCATCTTAAGCTCGGAGATAACCTTCTTCTTCTTCTTAGCGGTATGAGACCCCAGCTTTTCTTTCCTTTGAAAGTGTCATTTGTGGAGATAGAAATGTATAGTTAGTTATGTATCTATTTAAAATAGTTGCCGTAAAAACCTGTTTCTAGTCTTCATGCATTATAAGAACTTTTTGGTAATACGAGCAATACCGTGCCATGAAATATGGCTTCTTTTCATTGAACCTTTGGTTACAGCTAACTAAAATACGTGACACGGTTTCATATCGACACATTACTCCCTTGCACTAGTTACAAAAGTAGCTACTCTGATTGCCACAGAAGATCTATGAGAAAATTGCATAAACTGGAAAAAGAAAACGGCTATTACAGAATACTTTCTTTCACTTCTCAGTAAAGTTACTGAAATTCATTTCTGAAAAATGTAAGCTGGTTGGAAAAGCTCAAACAAAATTGTGCAACTGAACGAAGGAAAAACAAGGATCCTTTTGATAAATTCATGATGGCAACAAATTAATAGTTATGCTATAAAGCGAAAAGAATTGATATCTCATTTGTTTATTAATTAACGAACTAAATTTAAGGTCGGAGAACAAAATTGGCTACTTGTAAACACCAAAATTTTTTGGCTACTTGTCCGTAAAGCGTGTCAACTCGCTACATAATATACCATCGATTCTAGAAACTTCCATCCTTTTCCTCAGATGATGTGTAGATCTTCTGAATTTTCGAGTTGTGACAAATTGTCTTTCAAATTTTTATTTGATCAAACACTCTTCGAACTATGCAATCGTGACAAAATTCCTCCCGTAATACATTAAATCTACAATATTACACTTATATTAGTATGATAATTAAAATAATTATACATTTTGAACTTTCAACTTTTTAAAAGTAAAAAATATTTTGATCATTTTACACTTTAAAAGATGTAATTTTATAAATTAAATATGTTGTAGGAGAGTTTTTGTCATGATTGCACAGTTAGAAGGATTCTTGGGATCTATTTTAAGAGCACTAGTTGCAATTTTGAGAGCACTAACTGCAATTTTGAGAGCAGAGAGGAATTTTTTAGTTTTAATACTCATTTTGTCTTTCATAATTGCTTTTTTTTTTTGCTGCAGTTAAATCATATTCTTAATTAAAGAAGATCATAGGTGTAGAGCAAACATACAATATTTTTGTCTGACGGGGCCTCAACTTTTAGAGAGATGAAATTTATTGTATTTTTTCAAGCCAGATAGATATAATAAAATCACATATATTAAAATCACATTTTTATGTTTGATAGTATGATAGATATTCCACCAATAAAAGTTTATTTTGTTCTTTCATTCGTAATCATGTCACACCAATTACGTGTTAATTTTATCTACATGCACAAACAAATCAACATCAAACAAATGTTTTTTTTATGAACGGAATGTTATGTGACCATTTTGAAATGCTTATATACAAATTTAGAAAACATTAATTTTGAATTAATTAGTTTGCAATTTTATATTATATCTTTCATTCAATAAAAACTCAAAGGTTAATATTAGATATTCACTAGTGTGACAATATGCGTTGTACTATTATCATGTGCTTCACATGACTACGTGTCGTGTCGTGGTGTGTATATCTTATTTTTGCATGACATGTTGTGTAAGTTTTAGTCGGATATGAACATTTCAAACTCAAGGTCACATTATGTAATAGTGTAACATGTTGTGACATTCGTTCTATAACTCGTCACATTGTGTCATTTTTGTTTACATGTATAAGATGCAAGCATTAGTTTATGAAATTTTGTAGTATATTTAGATGAACCATATATCTATATAATTATTTATTTATAATTAAATTTGAGGTAATCCAAACATGGGTTTATAATATAAAATTGAGATGACATCTTGCATCTTCTGGAATTAAATTGATAAATTTAATAGTCTCATGTTTTATACAATATAATATTCAAAAAATGGATTTAACCAAATTTTGTTAGTCATTTAGTGCTACATTGGATGAAAGTCTCTAAAATAAAAATAAAGTCTTCCAATTATGAAGGGAAAAATCGATATTTAGCGCTCTCAAAACAGCCGAAAATTTTAATAATAAACAAAATAAAATGAAAATAAATTAAAATAGGAAAATAAATTTTTTTTTACCAAAGTAGAAAAACCGAAAACTTAGAATCCGGTTCTCAACCGGAAACTAAGAATCCGGTTCCATTAAAACTCAAAAAAATGGCGCTGGAGTGGAGATGTGCATATTTTTTTAATAATAAAATATTAATATTTTAATTGATGAGTTGGGTTATATTTAGGTAAGTTTTTGTAACGAATTCAACTGCACTTATCGGGATTATAAATAATTTCTTTTAACGTCGCAAATCATCGAGTTGTAGATATCCGAGTGTATTTTCACCATGTTGAGTCCGATTTGCGATCGGAGAAACGTGCATCTCAAATTTAGCTCCATCTTGAACTTATATCTTAATTAGTCTTTTTTATCATGAGTTTGCGTCGGATTCAATTTTGAATTGCTCATTTCTCCGATCGCAAAACAGACTTGACGTGATGAAAGTAGACTCGAATATCTACAGCTTGATGTCTTGCGACGATAAAAAAAGACTAATTACGATCCCGACAAGCGCAGCTGAACTTGTTACAAAAAATATTAAGTATGATTAATATTTTTTTCTACAAACTTCGACTACACTCTTCGAGATCATAATTAATTCTTTTTTATCGTCGCAAGCCATCGAATTGTAGATATTCGAGTCTACTTCCACCACATTGAGTTCGATTTGCGATCGGAGAAACGCGCATCTAAAATTTGGCTCCACTATCAAATTATGCCTTAATTTGTAATTTTTTATTATGTGTTTGTGTCAGAATCAATTTTGAATAGCTCGTTTCTCCGATCGCAAATCAGACTTGACGCGGTGGAAGTAGACTCCGACATTTACAGCTTGATGACTTGCGACGATAAAAAAAATTAATTACAGTCTCGACGAGCACAGTCAAAGTCGTTACAAAAACTTACCTAAATTGAATCCAACTTTTGTATTAAATTATTATATTTTAATTAATAAAGTTTCAACGTTCAAAAGTTGAATTTTTTTTTCATGAATGACCTTAGGAAAATAAAATAGTATTAATGACTTTTATTTCAAATCTTTTACAGCAAAAACTATATTTTACAGCAATGACTTTTATTTCAAATCTTTTTCATGAATGACTTTTAATTAATAACTATATTTATAAATATGGTTATTGTTGTAAAAGATTTGAAATAAAAGTCATTAATACTATTTTTATTTTCCTAAGGTCATTCACTAAAAAAAATTTCAACTTTTGAACGTTGAAAACTTTATTAATTAAAATATTAATAATTTAATACAAAAGTTGGATTCAATTTAGGTAAGTTTTTGTAACGACTTTGACTGTGCTCGTCGAGACTGTAATTAATTTTTTTTATCGTCGCAAGTCATCAAGCTGTAAATGTCAGAGTCTACTTCCACCGCGTCAAGTCTGATTTGCGATCGGAGAAACGAGTGATTTAAAATTGATTCTGACACAAACACATGATAAAAAATTACAAATTAAGGCATAAGTTGATAGTGGAGCCAAATTTTAGATGCGCGTTTGTCCGATCGCAAATCGAACTCAACGTGGTGGAAGTAGACTCAAATATCTACAATTCGATAGCTTGCGACGATAAAAAAGAATTAATTATGATCCCGAAGAGTGTAGTCGAAGTTTGTAGAAAAAAATATTAATCATACTTAATATTTTTTATGTAACAAGTTCAGCTGCGCTCATCGGGATCATAATTAGTCTTTTTTATCGTCGCAAGACATCAAGCTGTAGATATTCGAGTCTACTTTCATCACGTCGAGTCTGTTTTGCGATCGGAGAAATGAGCAATTCAAAATTGAATCTGACGCAAACTCATGATAAAAAAGACTAATTAAGATATAAGTTCAAGATGAAGCTAAATTTGAGATGCACGTTTCTCCGATCGCAAATCGGACTCAACATGGTGGAAGTAGACTCGGATATCTACAGCTCGATGATTTGCGACGTTAAAAAAAAATATTTATAATCCCGATAAGTGAAGTCGAATTCGTTACAAAAACTTACCTAAATACAACCCAACTCATCAATTAAAATATTAATATTTTTATTATTAAAAAAATATGCACATCTCCACTCCAGCGCCATTTTTTTTAGTTTTAATGGAACCGGATTTTTAGTTTCCGGTTGGAAATCGGATTCTAAGTTTCCGGTTTTTCTACTTTGGTAAAAAAAAAATTATTTTCTTATTTTTATTTTTTTTCATTTTATTTTGTTTATTATTAAAATTTTTGGCAAAACAGGGTTCAAATCTTCTATATTATTTTATTTTTTTATATTTACACGTGGACTAATTCAGACTGTTAGATTTTGAATTACGGATTTTACTATAGCCATCAAATATATTTGATATATTAATATATCAGATCTCGATTCCTCAAAATAGCACCTCCCAATCAGAAAATTGGAACCAGTGCTCTCAAAATAGCACCTCCCAATCAGATATCTCCTTCCTTTCGTCGTCCCTTGTTAAACTTCCCACAACTCTCGGAGAGAAGGAACCCGACGAAATTCCTCTTTCTTCGGCGATTTCCAAATTCGAATTTTGCTCTTCGGAGTTGATGGATAGTAGATGCCAAAGTTTCTCAGTTTCCGATCTGTTCGAATTTGCATCTGAATTGTTCACTTTCTCGTTCCTGATTTCTTCTACGCCTTGGTTTAGGGAGCTCTGGATTAGGGCTTCTTAGTAGCGATTTAGGTTAGTTCTCAATTTTATAATTATAATTTTTACTAATTTTCGTTTTTAATTCTAGTGTGATTAAATTTACTTAGAAATTGTTGTGTTGTTAGGGTAGTTTAATATTTTGCAAGTGCGTTGGGTTTTAGAATTACACTCTAGTCTCTATATATTAGAATAGAGTAGGGCTTTAAATAGTGAGCATGGGGTAGATGATTTCGTGTTATTGTGTTGTTTCAGTTTTTTGTATTTTTTTTTTCTATGAAAATGGAAGTGGCTCCCTGCTTTTTCAAAAAAAAAAAATCCTAGTTTAGTTTGTTACAACAGGCAATTATCAGAGAGAACGTTTATATATATTTTGTTTATAGTTAGTTCTAAAAGGTATGTTTGCAACGTGGCAAAAGTTTATAAAAAAAACATTGTATGGTCCAGTTTAATAGTTTATGGTTTAGTTTATGGTTCTAACAATGGCCTATTATGAAATCATTTAATGCCTTTGGGAAATTATTGTTTCGTCTTATAAAGTTTAACCCTTCATCAAATAATTGTACATTTCTGTGGCATTTTATTTTGGTGCCTGGACAACTTATGAAAAAACCTTAACAGTGGGAATAAATTAAAATTCAGCACAACTTATTTAAGAACAAATACAGACTGAGCTTTGATCTTTCTTAATATGTTCTATTTCTCTAATTTCAAAATGACAATCGTGAATATTTCCCATTACATTTTTCAATTAAAATATCTTTTATGTGCTAAACTCAGATAGGTTCATACTTCGATGGAGAACTTGCAAATACAAACTGAACTTTGATCTTTCTTAATATGTTTTCTTATTCTAATTTCAAAATTGATAATTATGAATATTTACATTACAGTTTTAATTATCTTTTGCATGCTAAATCCAAGGTTCATACTTGGACGGAGAACTTGAAAAGTTTGACTCAAAAGAAGCTACATAAGTCTCTCCACACTTGGTTGCATATTCAATTCTGTTCCAAGAATCTTTGAGAGAAATTAATTGAATCATGCATCGTCCTAGGGTTCAAAGTTCATATGGGTGGGCTGCCTTTGACAGGCAACACCGATCCCAAAATAAAAAGAACAATGCTACTGGTTCCGATCCCTTTCCGCCTATCTCAGGTAACACTAATGTGGGTCCCTCTAGCAATTTGACAAGGACCAACCCTTCTACAATGAAACCATTTTCCTCGGTACTTCATCCTTGTAACCTTCTAGAAAATTATGTGAAGTTGTTGAAAGAGGCCAACCCCTGGGCTGATCATGGTTTAATACAGGATGTGTTGGAAGGGGTTAATAATGATTTGAACAAAGCATCAAAGATTTTGAAATCTATGATTTCTAATGATTTTGAGGATGAAAAGATTACTGTTTCTGAACAAACAAGTGACTCGAATGTTCACAAAAATAAAGTTTTGGCAGAAGAAGCCATGCATGTTGAGAATTATAGTGTATTGAATGGTATGAGTAGTACATCATGTGAAAATAATAGTAGCTTGAATGCTACGGATGATGGGTTAATGTTTTATGTATCGATTGAGCCTGAGTGGAAAGAGGATGATGATGTGTACTTCCATTATCGGAAAGATGCTTTAAAAGTGATGAGGTATTCTTATGCATCTTTCATTTGAAATGTTGCATTTACAGCACACAAGATTATCACATAATTTGAATCATTATATATCTTACTAGTTTTTTGGCACCCAAATTATCCCCTCATTCTTTTTTTTTCATGAAGAGGTTAACTTTTGAAATATTATGGAGAAAAGTTTGATTTCCACAACACATCTTGTTTTGTAGCTTAGCATTTACTTATAGTTATCTTGTGGTGGCATTGTATACTTTTTGAATGTATTGGTTGGAAGGCTTAAAATTACCATTTGTGTTATTTCTTGTATCGCATTGGTGCAAGTATATTTGGGAACTTTGCTGGGTGTTGTAAAATTACCGCACTAAACCTAGTAAAAACGATAAACCTATGTGGAATTTACCATGATACCCATTGATTTGAAAAAAAACCATGCTAAAAGCTTTTATTCATTTTTCGAAATATGACAGAGCTGCTTCCAACCACTCAAGAGCAGCCAGCAATGCATTTATGCGGGGAGACCATGCTTTGGCTCGTCAATTGTCTCAGAAAGCTCAAGAAGAGCGGGTAGAGGCAGATAAGTTGAATGCAAAAGCTGCCAAAGAAATACTAATGCTAAAAAATGCAAATAATGACATGTCAAAGTTGGATCTGCATGGATTACATGCATTGGAAGCGGTTCATGCATTGGAGGAGCACTTAACCAAAATTGAATCTATTGATAAGATGAAGATGAGCCCCAATTGTAATGGTGCAATAACAACTCGACCGAGACAAAACATTCTTCATGTTATTATTGGTAGGCGACACATTTCTATCTTATCAACTTAAATAGAGATTTGTCTTTTGTGTATTGTTGTTCTATAGCTACTTGTACTGAGTATCTTGTGAGGTCCCAAGAATGTACCAAGTACTTTACTTTCTAATGGTCCTCGTCTAATTTGTGAGTTGTTGATGAATGATCTAATTTGGGCACTAAATTTGGCACTAAGTTCTGTGCCAAATAAAAAAAAATTATCAGTATATAGGCCAGTTTCTGATTTTGAGTATTCAACTAGAACCTTCATCGTCAATTTTTTTGGTCTTTTTATACTCGACATTGTCTCGTATTTAGAAAAGCATCTTTTTTTGCCATTAATATCAGGTACTGGCACACATAGTAAAGGTCAAGCCTCTCTGCCAGCAGCAGTTAAGAGCTTTCTTATAGATAAAAGGTACATCTTTGATCTTTGTTCAATTTTACCCATAAACTTTTCTTGTTTTTCTTTGTGAAGTTATAATGGAAAGTGCAGTATCTTGCATAATTCGTTTTTATGTTTCTTTCAGAAATAACTTCTTATTTTGGTTCTTGCAGGTATCGTTTTGAAGAAGCAAGACCCGGTGTGATTGATGTGCGTCCCAAGTTTCGTTATTAGATTCAGATGATAAAGAACATAATAATAGTAGCTTTTAAAGCGTGATCATGTATAATTAATTAAACATTTGGAGGTATTTTTTACCAGAAGCATGTGGATGATGTAAAGATTGGTATTTCTGCAATATTTAAGTTCTACGTGTCATTTGATGAACTATTTTATTTTGCAGTACAATGAATCGATTTATTTTTTGTTCATTGTTTTACATATATATGTTTAATTATAATGATCTGTTATCTACTTTTTTTTTTTTGATCGAAGATCTGTTATCTACTTATTAGTTAGCACTTATGTATTCTTTATTTCTTATCGGTTTGAAACAAAAATTTAGCAATTCTATACATCACATGTTGAGGATGGCAATTGAAACGATTGAAAATATCAAGCAAAGAATTCTATTTGTTGTTCCTTCTGTTATAGGTTTCAGAAACTGAATCTTTTGACCATTAAACACAAATCTAAAACGGGATTTTACACAACTGGCGTATGTAAAACTTTTGTAGTGCACTAGCACATACTTTATCACGCTTGCGTGTTTTTGACTGTACATTTCTCCGACTCATTTTATATATTTAATTAATTTTCATAAATAAAAATTTCCAGAACTTTTATTTTATAAGAATAAAGTTTGCTTTACACAAACAATATTTCTTGTCACTGGTGATGTCCTTTATATATCATGTCCAATATAAGAGTTAAGATACAATTTTTGTCTTTGTTTGTGAAGCTCTAGTGTAAACTGTAAAGTGCTGTATCTTACATAATTGATTGATGTCTATCCCAAATTTCTTTATTATTTAGGCATGCCAATGATTTTTGGGTTGTATCAAGGTTAGAGATTAGTTTCTGCTGATGTTGCGATGCGTGTGTCGGTGTGCGACAAAAAATCCGGAACCCGCACCAATTCGCGTGGGTCAGATAGAGCGAGCGAGCGAGCGAGAGAGAGAGAGAGAGAGAGAGAGAGAGAGGAGAAGAGTGAAGTGAAGAGATGACAGTGGGAACGACGAAGCTGCACCTGGCGGCGGCCATGGGAGTACCGTCACAGAAGAAGACGGTGCTGGTAACGGGCGTGAGTCGCGGTTTGGGTCGGGCGCTTGTACTGGAGATCGCCCGAATAGGTCACTCCGTTATCGGGTGCGCCCGATCCGCCGATAAGATCCGCGCTCTCCAGACCGACCTCGCCTCTCTCAACCCCGCCTCAGCCGCTGCA